>MDKI01126621.1:0-22986 GCA_005239505.1 Nicotiana paniculata | reverse complement strand
TATATATATACACACACATATAATAGCTCTAGTTTGTTAGTTTTAATATGAATAATAAGGATATATTCAGAAAAAGTAACATAAATAATTTCTTATTTTTCTAAACACCAACACTTTTAAAATAAATTAACTTTGTTAAAATGACTAATATTTGAAATAGGAGGAAGTAGTGGTAAATTCTACAACCAACACTAATTTTAGTCTTTTACCTATAAACTATTGACTTGGGAGCACAAGGACAAAAGAAAATTTGTTGCATCTATAACTGACTTCAAACTCGTAATAATCAGAAAAATAATGATAACTCTACTCTTATCTCCAGATATCTTTATGAACCACTAGATAATATAGCATTGAAGTTTGTTCCTATCTCTTAATTTTCCGTTATAAATTTGGGTTTGTATTTGACCTTGGACTTATCACACTTTGTTTATATCTGCATGGCTCGCATAAAATACTTGGTATTCGATCGTAAAAAGGAGGAGGCTACAATTTCTTTATGACAAGATGCAAACTTTAAGATGTGAAACATTTACAAACATAAATGACGTTACTCATATTCACATCTATACTATGTGTTGTTGAAATATCAAAAAAGAAAATGTCACACAAAATTTTTGATATATTAGCACTACACAAGAAAAGGTTATACCAATTTAATTTATCATGTGTAACTACATACTATTTTTACTTTCCTTTCAAATTTCAGTTACTCTATACTTACATATGTTTTGATATTATCTATATAGTTTAAAAGTTTATACTAATTCATATGGGACACACGTGCAATGCACGTTTCCTTAGATTAGTATTTGAAATTGGAGGAAGTCGTGGTAAATTCTACTAACTTCTTGTCCGGTATTGATTTTATCTTATGGCAGAGCACTAATTTTAGCCTTTTACATGTAAACAATTGACTTGGGAGCGCAAGGACAAAATAAATTTTATAGCATCTATAACTGACTTCAAATTCGTACTAATCAGGAAAAAAACGATAACTTTAATTTTATCTTCAGTTATCCTCATAAAGCACTAGATAATGTAGCATTGAAGTCAGTTCACATCTTTTAATTTCCAGTTACAAACTTGGGTTTGTATTTGACCTTGAACTTATCGCACTGTGTTTGTATCTGCATGGCTCGCACAAATAGATAGTTTATAACAGCTAATATCGGCGTCATTTGTACTAATGTGGAAATTAATGCCAACTCCATATCTACTTATCCTTAAAAATCACAAGATAATTTAAAGTTAGTACTAAGTTGCATAGTAATGTTAATTTTAGTATTCAAATTAGTACATGTTAAAAATATTAATACATTAACTTGCTCAAATTTACTCCGATTACTTTAGCATATTATTCGATATTTGCATATGTTCAAAGGGTCTCGCCATAGTCTATTCCTTTTGTTTGTGTGTATCCTCTTGCCACTAACCTTGCTTTATATCTCTCAATCTCCCAACTTGGCTGGAATTTCACTGTGTATACCCATTCACATTTAGATCCCACAGTCTTCTTTCCAGGAGGTAAATCAACAATTACTATTTTTTTAATTTCTCTCATTCTTTTTACTTAAAACTTCTTGAGCTTCCAAAGAAACACAACGCTTCATAAACTTAATTAATAAGTAGTTAGAGATAATGAGTGATTTCTTTTAGGGGGACGGGGGATGTTTGGCGGGGGTTGGGGGGAGGTGTTAAGCATCGAACTATTTTTTTTTTAGTTGGTAGAACTTGTTGTGATGAGCCAAAAGGTCACCCCGTATAATTTTAGCTAACTCTGTGTTCCTGTCACGACCCAATTTACCCTCCGAAAGGTATCATCATGACACCTAGTCTCTATGACTAGGTAAGCCTAGAATTTGCGGAAATAACAGAATCAATAAAATAAAGACAAAAAGGATATCAAATAAATATAACGTAGCTGCAAAACATATACAGTTTTACTTCCCAAAAATCCGAAATTTCACTGTAGTCACAAGCTCGTTAACAAAAACGGCTATGTACAATGAAACAACGGGAAAATGTACAAGTCTATCTATGCCTATGCTAGAGTAGAAGGGGACTCGATGGATTCTGCGGACGCGGAAGAATTACCTTGCGGTCTCCTAGTTGCTGGAAGACACTCCTAGCCAGGATACTGAGTGCTGGTACCTAGATCTGCACAAGGGGCAAACATGCGCAGGAAAGGGCGTGAGTACTCCATATTAGGTACTCCGTAAGTGCTAAGCATAATCCCAGTTAAATAGTGACGAGGTCAGGTAGAGGCCCTACAGGCCCTACTGAGTTTGTAAAACAAGTCAATATACAATTTTTAAAACAGTGAAAGATAGACAAGCAATGATAAACATGTTTAACGAAAATGGAAAGATTTAATAACATAAAGAGAGCCATCGGCTTAACACAGCATATATCTAAACAATAAATGTGCAATGCAGTACACGGGGAAAGCTCCTGGATCTCCGTCTGTAGTCCCAATTTAAATATGCTATGCAGTATAGGGAGAAATGTCCCGGATCTCTGTCCGTAGTCCCAATTTAAATATGCATCTCAATACAGGGGAAAAGCTCTCGGATACCGGTCTGTAGTCCCAATTTAAATATGCCAAACAGAAGTATGTCAATTATGTCTTAAGTAAACAATCCAGGAAAACAACAGGTAAGGATAGCGTAAATCTACCCAAGCATGATGTGACTAGTAGCAACTAAGAGGAATACAAGTCAAAACAGGTAGGCAAGCTTACACTTAGGCTATCTACTCAATTAAGATAGGAAACCGTAATATATGAGTGAAAATGAGCGTTTTTATGGGAGTAAAAATAGGATTTTAGCAACAATTACCCGTGTACGCACTCGTCACCTCGCGTACACGACATCCACATAACAAAATCAGTATAAAAATGCCTAAGGGAAGGTTCCCAACACAGAATTAGGTATGCCACTTACCTGGACTATGCTAATCAACTCAATACCAAGCTCTTGCCACGAGTATCAGACTCCGGGTGGCCCAAATTTATTCAAATCGATTGCACGGTGTAAATATTATTTCAAGGGAACAAGATAGCTAATTATTTATAAGCTAGAACACGAATTTAGAAATTCGCCCAAAAAGTCCCCCGGGCCCACGTCTCGGAATCGAGTAATACTTATATTTTTCGGACGGCCATTCACTCACGAGTCTAACCATATAAAAATCTCTCAAATCGGAGGTTAAATACCCAACAAAAACTCAATAAGTGGGTCTATGAAGTTCATCCCTTTTCCCTATAATTTTCGAAATTAAAGGTTGAATTTAAGATTGGAATCATGGAATATGATCTATAAGGGATAGAAATCACTTACCCAAGTTATCCAGGTGCAAAAATCTTCATAAATCGCCCTTTCCGAGCTCTCAAATTCGAAAATATGAAAATGGCATAAACCCTCGGATTTGGGGTTCTAATATTATGCCCAGGCATTTGCCTTACGCGATCGCGTACAATGAATCGCGATCGCGGAGAGTAATGAAACACGCGCCTGGAAATCCTTCATCGCGATCGCGAATAAAGGTGTGCGATCGCGGATCTTCTGACCCTACAACAATGCGATCGCGTCTGAGGCCACGTGACCGCATAGAGAAAAACACTGCACCTCACCCAACCTTAGGATACCTTACGCGATAACGATCCTGGGCGTACGATCGCGGAGACCAACTGACCAGAACAATGTGATCACGGCTGAACTTCTGCGATCGCGAAGCACAAATTTCTGACCATCCCTATCTAACACTACGCGATCACGGACTGATTCACGCAATCGTAGAGAACACTTACCTACTGCTGTAAAACAAGAAAACCAGCAAAGGACTTAGGCCAAATAAAGATATCATAATATCAAAATGATCGATTATGCATAGATTCAAGCCTAAGAACTTGGGAAAATTCTAGAATTCACATCTGACGACGAGACACGCCTAAACTCATACGAATGGCCTCAAATTTTGCACACATGTCATAAAGGACATTACGGACCTACTGTCGCTTCCGGAAATCCATTCCGAGTATGATATCAAAATCTCACCTATCGACTGAATTCGTCGAATTTCTAACTTTCGCCAATTCAAGCCTAAATCCACAACCGACCTCGAAAACACATTCTGAGTACGCTCCTAACCCCGAAATCACCTAACGGAGTTAACGGAGTCGACGAAATTCCATTCTGAATCCGTCTTCACACAGCTCTAGCTATGACCAGATTTCTAAAGCTAAATTCCACATTTATAGACTATTTGTCCAAAATCACCCCAGATTTCATCACTCAACGCACCTACAGGTTTCAATAACATGAAAAAGACATGGGAGAAGCGGTAAATAGGGGATCGGGGCGCAAATTCTTAAAATAGCCGGTCGGGTCGTTACATCCTCCCCCTCTTAAGAAAATCGTTTGTCCTCGAACGAGCATAGAAACATATCCAGATCTGGGAAAAGATGAGGGTACTGACTCCACATATCCTGCTCGGTATCCCAAGTCGCCTCCTCGACTAGCTGACCCCTCCACTAAACCTTTACTGACACAATATTCTTTTACTTGAGCTTTCTTACCTGCCTATCCAATATAACCACAGGCTCCTCAACATGTGATAGATCATTGTCCAATTGGACTGAGTTAAAATCCAAGACATGAGTCGGGTCCCCGTGATACTTCCGGAGCATGGAGAAGTGGAACACCGGATGAACCCCTGCTAGGTTGGGAGGCAGGGATAGCTCATAAGCAACCTCCCTAACACGTCGCAACACCTCAAAAGGGCCAATAAATCTCGGACTCAGCTTGCCTTTCTTCCCGAACCTTATGACGCCCTTCATAGGCGATACCAGAAGCAAAACCCGATCACCAGCCATAAATGCCAAGTCACGAACTTTCCAGCCCGCATAGCTCTTCTGCCTGGACTGAGCTGTGCGAAGTCTCTCCTGAATCACCTTCACCTTGTCCAGGGCATCCTTAACCAAGTCTGTACCCAACAATCGGGCCTCGCCCGACTCAAACCATCCCATGGGAGACCTGCACCTCCTACCATACAATGCCTCACATGGCGCCATAATGCTGGAGTGGAAGCTGTTGTTGTAAGAAAACTCATCAAGAGGCAAGAATCGATCCCATGACCCTCCAAAATCCATCACATAGGCACAAAGCATATCCTCGAGGATCTGAATCGTGCGCTCGGACTGCCATCCGTCTGAGGGTGAAAAGATTTGCTCAACTCTACCGTGGTGCCTAACTCCTGTTGAACAGCCCTCTAGAACCATGAAGTGAACTGTGTATCTCTATCTGAAATGATAGATACTGGAATACCATGGAGGTGAACAATCTTTCTGACATAAATCTCAGCCAACCTCTGATGAATATGTAGTCGCTACCAGAATGAAATGGGCTGATTTGGTCAATCGATCCACAATCACCCAAATAGGATCATGCTTCCTCAAAGTCTGAGGAAGTCCAACCACAAAGTCCATGGTGATCCGCTCCCACTACCACTCTAGAAGCTCAATCTGCTGAAGTAACTCTCCCGGTCTCTGATGCTCACATTTGACCTGCTGACAGTTGAGACACTTGGCTACAAACTCTGTTATATCCTTCTTCATCCTTGGCCACCAATAGTGCTGTCTCAGATCCTGGTAAATCATCGTGGTACCCGGATGGATGGAATACCGCAAACTATGGGCCTCCTCAAGAATCAAATCCCGAAGCCCATCTACGTTAGGCACACAGATACGACCTTGCATCCTCATCACCCCATCCTCCCCTATAGTCACATATCTGGCATTACCCCGCCGGACTCTATCCACAAGAACAAAAGGTGGAGATCATCATACTGGTGCTCTCTGATACGGTCATGAAGGGAAGATCTAGCACCACACAAGCTAACACCCGACAAGGCTCAGAAAGATCCAATCTCACGAATTGACTGGCTAAGGACTGAACATCTAAGGCTAGAGGCCTCTCAGCTGCATGAAGGTATGCCAAACTCCCCAAACTCTCCGCCCGGCGACTGAAGATGTCGGACACCACATTGGCCTTCCCTTGGTGGTATAATACAGTGATGTCATAGTCCTTTAGCAACTCTAACCACCTACGCTGGCGCAAATTTAGATCCTTGTGCCTGAATATGTGCTGCAAACTCCGGTGATCCGTGAATATCTCATAGGGAACACTATATAAATAATGACGCCATATCTTCAGGGCGTGAACAATCGCTGCCAACTTGAGACCATCAACAGGGTAGTTGTTTTGATGGATCTTCAACTGCCTGAACGCGTAGGCAATCACCCTACCGTCATGCATCAACACCGCTCCCAAGCCAATCCTCGAAACATCACAATAAACTGTATAGGATCCGGAACCGGTAGGCAAAACCAGCACAAGAGTTGTAGTCAGGGCTGTCTTGAGCTTCTGAAAGCTCTTCTCACACTCAGCCCATATAAAAGGTGCACATTTCTGGGTCAATCTGGTCATATGCGCTGAAATGAATGAAAATCCCTCCACAAAATGGCGATAATAACCAGTCAAACCAAGGAAACTATGAATCTCAGTAGCTGAGGATAGTCTGGGCCAACTCTGAACCGCCTCCACCTTCGTCGGATATACTTTGATCCTATCCGAAGACACCACATGGCCTAAGAATGCCACAAATCAAGATAAAATTCACACTTAGAAAACTTGGCATACAACTTCTTCTCCCTCAATGTCTGAAGCACGGTCCTCAAGTGCTGCTCATAGTCCTCCTGGGACCTAGAATATACAAGAATGTCATCAATGAACACAATGACGAAAGTATCAAGATAAGGACGAAATATGCTGTGCATCAGGTGCATGAAGGCTACTGGGGCGTTGGTCAGCCCGAATGACTGTCACGACCCCAAATCCTAACCGGCTGTGATGGTGCCTATCGTGGAACTAGGCTAGCCGACTACCGCGTGTTCAAAATTTATTTTGAAAATTCCATTTAAGATTCAAGCAATTCATAACAATATACAGGAAGTTTACTTAACATAATATGCAAGTTTTATATATATACAATACCACCATCCCCAAAACCCGGAACCAACATGTCACAAGCATCTAGTGATATAACCAGAAATACTCTGAATAAAAGATAAATACAATAGGAAGGGAAAGAATAGATGTTGAGAACGCTAAACAGCTACCTCTAAATCCCCACGATCCGGCTCCGCTGCGATATATGTATATAGGATCTAGTGCTTGATCTCTGCTCCTGAATCTACACACAGAGGTGCAGGGAGTAATGTGAGTACACCAACTCAGTAGTAATGGAATTAAATCAAGTCTAAGTAGCAAGGAATCACATAAAATCAATGCCATCAAGTCACAATATACACAACCTTACTTCCAATAGTATACATAGATATACGAAATCATCATGCCTTAGAAATCAACTTCATAAACGTCCATAAAACAATGCACGTTTATAAGAACTTCAAAACAAGATTTGGTATGCAAATAAATGTAGTAAAGTAATAAGTAGCCCCTGGGGCAAACCATGTTTCATAATCAGCCCCTCGGGTATGCCTCACAATCTCTCAGCACCTCACACTCACTCATGCCTCCCAATCACTCGCACTCGGTGCGCTCACTAGGGGTGTGTACATGCTCCGGAGGGGCTCCTTCAGCCCAAGCGCTAATATCACTCAGCACCTCACCATCACTCTTGGCCCTCGGCCACACTCGGTGGAACCACTCGAAAATCCCCTTGGGCGAAGTAATAGAACATGGTACTCAACCCGAACACATCATTTTAATGCTCATGTAGTGTAAATCAGGCTGAGTTTCAAATAAAACAGTATGCACAATGATGCTGAGTAAAACCATCAACAGGTAGTGAGGAAAACAATGGTAAAACACCCTTAAAGGGTCTAAACAGATCGGCAACGAAGCCCCAAACACGGCTTACAGCCTAAATAATTAACAAATCTTTAGGACATAATTTAACATAAGATTTTGAGTAAATATGTGACTCATTAGTGTCCGCGGAGAGGACCTAGTCCAATCCTAAAATCAGTACGCGCCACATATTTTTCATCCGACATGTGCGCCATTCAAAATTTTGTGAGAAAATAATGCAGTCCGGGGTTCCATACCCTCAGGATAAGATTTAAGACCATTACTTACCTCTACCGGGCCGCGAAACTAGTCCGCTATGCCTTTGACCCTCAAATTGGCTACCGATTGCTCCGAATCTAGCCAAAACCAGTTAACATCATCAATATATACTCATGGAACACAACCCACTCAAAAATCTTTAAATTAAACAAAAATCTCGAAATTCGGCCAAACCCGAGCTCCGAGCCCACGTCTCAGAATCCAAAAATTATTACATTACTTGAAACCTCGCCCTTCAACGATTCTATACATACCAAGAACACTAAATTCGGACCACAATTGCCATTCCAAAATCTCAAAAGAAATCCCAATTCCTTCCTCCTAGTTTTCCAACTTTTCTTACCCAAATCCTTAAATTTTTCAAGCCTAATCTCAATAAAATAGCACTGGAACAGGATTAACAAATTAAAGAACTCACCGTTGCTGAAGAAACTGGAAATCCCCTCTGAAAACCCCCTTCAATGGACTCCTCCAGCATGCAATTTGATGAAAAACTAATAAATTTCGCGGATGGGGTCCTTTTATACTGTTCTGCATAGCTAAAATAATTCCTTCACTGCGATCGCAAACTTTGGCACGCGATCGCGAAGAAAAAATTAGTTGCCTCATAAATTTACCTTACGTGATCGCATACGACGTCACGCGATCGCAAACCATTCCACGCGATCGCGAAGAATAAAGCTCAACTCACCCATGCGCCCCTTTAACTCTACGCGATCGCAAACAAGACTACGCGATCACACTGGCGAAACACTCATACTCACGCGATCGCAACCCATTCCACGCGATCGTGATTAACAAAAATCCTACCTCACCAGTTAACCCTACGCGATCGCAAACAGCCTCACGCGATCACATAGAAGGAAACCAAAACCTTATACCAGCAGCAATCTGCCAAGAATTCAAGCCAAAAGTTGGTCCGTTAACCATCTGAAACACACCCGACGCCCTCGGGGCCTCAACAAAACATACCAACATATCCCATAACATCATTCAAACTTAGTCGAGCCTTCGAAACACCAAAACAACACAAGAACACCAAATTTACATCAAATTCAAGCCTAAGAACTTTCAAACTTTCAAATTTCGCTATCTATGTCGAAACCAACCAAAACACCTCCGATTAACCTGAAAATTTTCAGACATAACCAAAATGACATTATGAAATTGTTTGAACTTCCGTAATTCTATTTCGACCCTGATAGCCTATTTTCCACCACCGACAGGAAATTGCCAAAAACTAACTTTCGCCAATTCAAGCCTAATTCTACACCGGACATCACAAAAATATTCCGAACACACTCATAAGTCCCAAATCACCTAACAAAGCTATTCGAGCAAACAAATCCGCATTCCGAGGTCATTTATCAATAAGTCAACTCTCAGTTGACTTTCTCAACTATTAGGCTACGTTAAAAGGCTAAATGCCTAACCTCTCACCATAACTACTCCGGACCCAAACCAACACATCAAAAACAAGATAGCGATACATAAAAAAATAGAGAAATAGGGGAAATGGGGTAAATCTCACGGAATGATCGGTCGGGTCGTTACATCCTCCCCCTCTTAAACAAATGTTCGTCCTCGAACGAGTCTAGAAACATACCTGGAGCCTCGAATAAGTGAGGATATATGCCCTGTATATCCCGCTCGGTCTCCCAGGTGGCATACTCCACCGGCTGCCCTCTCCACTGAACCTTCACTGAAGCTATATCCTTAGATCTCAGCTTATTGACCCGTCGACCCAAAATAGCCACTGGCTCTATCTCATATGACATATCACCCTCGAGTTGAACCGTGCTGAAGTCCAAAACATGGGAAGGGTCACCAAAATACTTCCAGAGCATCGAAAGATGGAATACTAGATGAATACTCGATAAACTAGGAGGTATAGCAAGCGTATAAGCTACCTCCCCAACCCTCTGAAGTACCTCAAATGGTCTAATGAACCTGGGACTCAGCTTCCCTCTCTTCCCGAACCTCATAACACCCTTCATGGGTGACACCTTCAGCAACACCTTATCCCCAACCATGAAAGACACATCTCGAAGCTTCCGGTCCGCATAACTCTTCTACCTAGACTGCACCGTGCGAAGCCGCTCCTGAATCAACTTTACCTTACCAAAGCATCCTGAACCAAGTCTGTGCCCAATAGCCTAGCCTCGCCCGGCTCAAACCAACCAACCGGAGATCTACACCTCCTACCATACAAAGCCTCATACGGAGCCATCTGAATACTCGACTGATAGCTGTTATTATATGCAAACTTCGCTAGTGGCAGAAACTAATCCCATGAACCACGAAAGTCAATCACACAAGAACGCAACATGTCCTCTAAATCCTGGATGGTACGCTCCGACTGCCCGTCTGTCTGAGGATGAAACGCTGTGCTCAACTCAACCTGAGTACCCAAATATCTCTGCACGGCTCTCCAAAACTGAGATGTGAACTGAGTGCCTCTGTCGGAAATGATAGAAACTGGAACCCCATGCAAGCGGACAATCTCCCTGATATAAATCTCAGCTAACCTCTTCGATGAATATGTAGTACCAACAGGAATGAAGTGCGCGGACTTGGTCAGCCGATTAACAATAACCCATATAGCATCAAACCTCCTCGAATTCCATGGGAGTCCAACTACGAAGTCCATGGTGATCCGCTCCTACTTCCACTCCAGAATATCAAACATCTGAAGCAATCCACCTGGTCACTAGTGCTCATATTTGACTTGCTGACAGTTGAGACACCGAACCACAAACTCAACAACATCCCTATTCATTCTCCTCCACCAATAATGCTGCCTCAAATGCTGATAAATCTTCGCAGCACCCGGATGGATGGAATACTGTGAACTATGAGCCTCTGCTAGACTCAAATATCGAAGTCCATCTACATTGGGCATGCAAATCCGGCCCTGCATCCTCATGACCCCATTATCACCAATAACCACATCTCTAGCATCACCGCGACGGACACGGTCCTGAAGAATAAGCAAATGTGGGTCATCATACTGGCACGCTCCAATCTAATCGTAAAGAGAAAACCTGGAGGCTACGCAAGGCAACACCCGTTGGGGCTCTGATAAATCCAATCTCACCAAATGACCTGCTAAGGCCAGAACATCAAAAGCTAATGGTCGTTCTGCTACTAGAAGGTAAGCTAAACTCCCCAAACTCTCTGCTCTGCGACTCAAGGCATCGGCCACTACATTTGTCTTCCACAGATGATACAAGATAGTGAGATCATAATCCTTGAGGAGCTCTAACCATCTTATATGACGCAAATTCAAGTCCTTCTGCCTCATCAGATACTGCAAACTGCGATGATCAGTGAAAATCTCACACTGCACTCCATACAAATAATGCCGCCAAATCTTCAATGCATGAACAATGGCAGCTAACTCAAGATCATGCACTGGGTAATTCTTCTCGTGCACCTTCAACTGTCTGGACGCGTAGGAAATCACCCTACCGTCCTGCATCAATACCGCTCCCAAGACAACTCTGGAAGCATCACAATAAACTGTGTAAGAACCTGAACCAGCAGGCAAAACTAGTACTGGAGCTGTAGTCAATGCTGACTTGAGCTTCTGAAAGCTCTCCTCACACTCATCAGACCATCTGAATAGAGCACCCTTCTGGGTCAATCTGGTTAAAGGCGAAGCAATAGAAAATAATCCCTCCACAAAGTGACGGTAATATCCCGCCAAACCAAGGAAACTCCTTATCTCTGTAGCTGAGGACGGTCTGGGCCAACTCTGCACCGCCTCATTCTTCTTCGGATCAACCTGAATCCCCAAACTAGACAATATGTGCCCCAATAAAGCTACCGATCCCAGACAAAACTCACACTTGGAGAATTTCTCATAAAGTTTCTCCTCCCTCAATCTCTGCAACACAACTCTCAAATGTTGAGCATGCTCTTCCTAGCTACGAGAATAAACCAGGATGTCATCAATGAACACAATGACGAAGGAATCAAGATAAGGCTAAAACACGTTGTTCATCAATTGCATGAACGCAACTGGGGCATTGGTCAGCCCAAATAACATAACCAAGAACTCATAATGACCATACCTGGTCTTGAAAGTAGTCTTCAGAATATCAGAATCCCGAATCCTCAACTGATGGTACCCAGATCTCAAATCAATATTGGAAAACACTCTGGCTCCCTGAAGTTGGTCGAACAAATCATCAATACGGGGCAAGGGATACCGGTTCTTCACCGTAACCCTATTCAACTGCCGATAGTCAATACACATACGCATGGACCCATCCTTCTTCTTAACAAACAACATCGGTACACCCCAAGGTGACACACTAGGCTGAATGAACCCCTTTATCGAGGAGCTCCCGAAGATGCTCCTTCAATTTCTTTATCTCTGCTTGTGCCATACGATATGGTGGAATAGAAATAGGCTGAGTACCTGGCACCAGGTCAATACCAAAATCAATATCCCTGTCAGGTGGCATACCTGGTAGATCTGCAGGAAACACATCCGGAAAATCACGGACCACAGGAACTGAATCAATAATGGGAGTCTCACCACTGACATCCCTTACAAAGGCCAAATAAGATAAACACCCCTTCTCAACCATGCGCCGAGCCTTCAGGTAAGAAATCACCCTGCTAGGCATATACTCGGAAGAACCTCTCCACTCAACCCTCGGACACCCCATCATAGCTAAGGTCACGGTCTTAGCATAACAATCAAGAACAGCATGGCACGAAGATAACCAATCCATGCCCAAAATCACGTCAAAATCGACCATGCTGAGTAACAGTAGGTCCACTCGGTTCTCCAGACCCCCAATAGATATAATGCACGACCGATACACACGGTCCACGACAACAGTATCGCCCACCAGAATCGACACATGAACAGAGGTGGCTTGGGGCTCACGGGGCACATCCAGAAAATCGACAAAAATTTGAAGAAACATAGGAATATGTGGAACTAGGGTCAAATAAATCAAAGGCATCACGGTAACAGACTGAAACAATACCTGCAATCATGGCATCTAAGGCTATAGCATCCGTCTTGGCTGGAAATGCATACATACGGGCTTAACCTCCCATTGCTCGACCCCCCTCTAGGGCGGCCTCTGGCTGACTGACCACCACCTCTGGCTGACTGGGCGGGTGGTGAAGTGACTGGAGTTGAAGTCGAGGGCTGGCCCCTCTGCTGAGAAGATCCACCGGTACGGCGGGGACACTGCCTCCACCCGTGCCCGAACTCTCCACACTCAAAACAACTACCTGGGGCTGGAGGCGGGGACTGATAGAAATCCCTAGCACCTGCACGGCCACTGGAAGACTCCTGAATAGATGAACCCTGAACTGGAGGTGCTCAAGCTGCACTCTGAGATGGGAGGGCACCAAATAAAGTACGGCCTAACTGAGAACCACGGGGACCCTACCCCGAAGATGCACCACTATAAGCTGGGCAGCCTGACTGAGGAGGCCTGAATGGACGGTCGCTACCCTGCTGAAACTTTCCCCTGAAGGGAGCACCACTGGAACTGACCGAACCACGAGGCCTCTTGGCCTCCCTCTCCTTCTTCTCCTGGGGGCGAACAGACTCAATATCTTGAGCTATGCTAACAATCTGCTCGAATGAAGCACCCTATACTCTCTCTTGAGTCATAAATAACCGAAGCTTATAAGAAAGACCATTTACGAACCTCCTCACCCTCTGCCTATCAGTAGGGATAATCTCAGAAGCATTCCTAGAAAACTCGAAAAATCTCATCTCGTACTGAGTGACTGATAACTCTCCCTGGCGCAGCTGCTCAAACTGCCTACGCTGCTCCTCTCTGTGGGACTGAGGAACATACTTCTCCAAAAAGATCATGGAGAACTACTTCCAGGTAAGAGGTGCTGAACCGACCGGTCTACGCCTCTCGAAAGACTCCCACCAAGTAAAAGCAGCACCCGAAAACTGAAAGGTAACAAACGAGACCCCACTAATCTCCAGAATACCCGCGATGCGAGTATCCTCTAGCACCTATCTAGAATTCCTTGGGCATCCTCGCCTTCTGTACCGCTGAAATTAGGAGGTTGAAGTCTGCTAAATCTCTCTAACATGCGATGCTCGTCCTCAGGCATAGCTGAGACCACATAATCCTAAACCGGAGCAGCTGGCTGAGCTGGGGCTGCTCTCGGTGCCTGAATACCCTGTGCATCCTGCTCAGGTGCCCGGGCAGCTAGAGTCTGATTGCCTTCCCCGACCTGAGCTGTGGTGGAAGAATAAGACATGGAAACAGCCTGAGCTAAACCGGTGCATACTGACAATATCTGAGACAGGGCCTCCTGAAGACCCGGAATAATTATAGGCACTGCTACTGCCTGAGATTATGTCTTTGGGATACCATCGGTGGGAACCTGACCATGAGCAATAGGGGGATCCTGAGGTACTGCCCCGGCTGCTGCGCGGGCTGGCCCCCTACCTCTACCACGGCCTCGACCTCTCGCTGGTCTAGCCAGTGACTGGTCACCCTAATCGGTATGGCGTGTCCTCGCCATCTGTGATCATCACGAAAGAGTTCAAGAAAGATAGAATGTTTCCTAAAATTTCGGCAGCCTCTCGGAGATAAGTACTTACGTCTCAGTACCGAGCCGTAAGACCTTACTAAACCTGCTCATGACCGTCGAGTCCTATGTAACCTAGGGCTCTGATACCAAGTTGTCACGACCCCAAATCCTAACTGGCCGTGATGACGCCTATCGTGGAACTAGGCTAGTCGACTACTGCGTGTTCAATATTTCTTTTGAAAATCCCATTTAAGATTAAAACACTTCATAACAATATACATGAAGTTTACTTAACATAATAGGCAAGTTTTATATATATATATACAGTACCGCCATCCCCAAAACCCGGAACCAACATGTCACGAGCATCTAGTGATATAAGCCAAAATAAAGTATTATGATACAAAACTCCGAACCAAAGATAAATACAATAGGAAGGGAAAGAAGAGATGTTGCGAACACTGAACAGCTACCTCTAAATCCCCACAATCCGGCTCCGCTGCAATATATGTATATAGGAGCTAGTGCTCGATCTCTGCTCTTGCATCTACACACAGAGGTGCATGGAGTAATGTGAGTACACCAACTCAATAGTAATGGAATTAAATCAAGTCTAAGTAGCAAGGAATCACATAAGAATCAATGCCATCAAGTCACAATATACACAACCTTACTTCCAATAGTATACATAGATATACGAAATCATCATGCCTTAGAAATCAACTTCATAAAAGTCCTTAAAACAATGCACATTTTTAACAACTTCAAAACAAGATTTGGTATGCAAATGAATGTAGTAAAATCATAAGTAGCCCCTCGGCAAGACATGTTTCATAATCAGCCCCTCGGCTATGCCTCACAATCTCTCAGCACCTCACAATCACTCAGCACCTCACAGTCACTTATGCCTCCCAATCATTCAATCACTCGCACTCGGTGCACTCATTAGGGGTGTGTACAGACTCCGGAGGGGCTCCTTCAGCCCAAGCGCTAATATCACTCAAAACCTCACCATCACTCTTGGCCCTCGTCCACACTCGATGGAACCACTCGAAAAGCCTCTCGGGCGAAGTAATAGAATGGGGTACTCGACCCGAAAACATCATTTTAATGCTCATGTAGTGTAAATAGCGCTGAGTTTCAAATAAAACAGTATGCACAATGATGTTGAGTAAAACCATCAACAGGTAGTGAGGAAAATAGCAATAAAACACCCTTAAAGGGTCTAAATAGATCGACACGAGGCCCCAAACACGGCTTACAACCCAAATAATTCACAAATCTTTAAAACATAATTTAACATAAGATTTTGAGTAAATATGAAACTCATTAGTCGCCGCGGAGAGGACCTAGTCCAATCCAAAAATCAGTACGCGCCATATATTTGTCATCCGACATGTGCGCCATTCCAATTTTAGTGAAAAAATAATGCAGTCCGGGGTTCCATACCCTCAGAACAAGATTTAATACCATTACTTACCTCTATCGGGCCGCGACACTAATCCGCTATGCCTTTGCCCCTCAAATTGTCTCCCGATTGCTCCAAATCTAGACAAAACCAGTTAACATCATCAATATATACTCATGGAACACAACCCACTCGAAAATCATCAAATTAAACAAAAATCTCGAAATTCGGCCAAACTCGAGCCCCGGGCCCACGTCTCGAAATCCAAAAATTTTGACATCACTGGAAACCTCGCCCTCCCAATATTCTATACATACCAAGAACACTAAATTCGGACCACAATTGCCATTCCAAAATCTCAAAAGAAATCCAAATACCTTCCTCCCATTTTTCCAACTTTTCTTACCCAAATCCTTAAATATCTCATAGGAACGGGATTAACAACTCAAAGAACTCACCTTTGCTGAAGAACCTGGAAATCCCCTCTTAAAACCCCTTTCAATGGACTCCTCCCGCATGCAATTTGGTGAAAAATAAATAAATTTCGCGGAGGGGGTCCTTTTATACTGTTCTGCACAGCTAAAATAATTCCTTCACTGCTATCGCAAACTTTTGCACGCGATCGCGAAGAAGAAACTTGCTGCCCCATCAATTTACCTTACGCGATCGCAGACACCCTCACGCGATCGCGATTCATCGAGACTTAAACCCACGCGATCCCAAACCATTCCACGCGATCGCGAAGAACAAAGCTCAACTTACCCACGCGCCCCTTTAACTCTACGCGATCGCAAACAAGAACACACAATCGTACTGACCGTACACTCATACTCAAGCGATCGCAACCCATTCCATGTGATCGCGATTAACAAAAATCCTGCCTCACCAATTAACCCTACGCGATCGCGTAGAAGGAAACCAGAACCTTACACCAACAGCAATCTGCCCAGAATTCAAGCCAAAAGTTACTCCGTTAACCATCTCAAACACAGTCGAGGCTCTCGGGGCCTCAAACAAACATACCGACATGTCCCATAACATCATTCAAACATAGTTGAGCCTTTGAAACACCAAAAACAACACGAGAACACCAAATTTACATCAAATTCAAGCCTAAGAACTTTGAAATTTCCAAATTTCGCCAACTACGTTGAAACCAACCAAAACACCTCCGACTAACCTGAAATTTTGCAGACATAACCAAAATGGCATTACGAAACTGTTCCAACTTCCGGAATTCCATTTTGAACTCGATAGCCTATTTTCCACTGCCGACCGGAAATCGTCAAAAACTAACTTTTGCCAATTCAAGCCTAATTCTACACCGGACATCACAAAAATATTCCGAACACACTCTTAAGTCCCAAATCACCTAACGAAGCTATTCGAACCATAAAATCCGCATTTCGAGGTCGTTTATCAATAAGTCAACTCTCAGTTGACTTTCTCAACTATTAGGCTACTTTAAAAGGCTAAATGCCTAACCTCTCACCATAACTACCTTGGACCCAAACCAATTGATACACATAAAAAACACGATAGCGATACATAACAAATGCATAAATAGGGGGAAATGGGGTAAATCTCACGGAACGACCGGTTGGGTTGTTACAATGACATAACAAGGAACTCATAGTGGCTATATCTGGTCCTGAAGGCAGTCTTCGGGATATCCGGTTCCCGAATCTTCAACTGATAATAACCAGAATGTAGATCAATCTTGGAGAACACCCTAGCACCCTACAACTAGTCAAATAGATCATCAATGCGAGGCAATGGGTACCTGTTCTTCACTCTCACCTTATTCAACTGTCGGTAGTCAATACACATATGCATCGAGCCATCCTTTTTCTTCACAAAGAATATCGGAGCGCCCCAAGATGATACACTGGGCCTGATGAATCCCTTCTTAAGCAACTCCTATAACTGCTTCTTCAACTCAGGAGGAGCCATGCGATAAGGAGGAATGGAAATGGGCTGAGTGCCCGGCAACAAGTCAATGCTGAAATAAATGTCTCTATCAGGTGGCATACCCGGAAGATCAGCTGGAAATACATCAGAATAGTCTCTGACAACTGGAACTGACTCCACTGTAGGGGTCTCAGTACTAACATCTCTCACATAAGCCAAATATGCATCACACCCCTTCCCAACCATCCGTTAAGCCTTAAGAAAAGAAATGACTCGGCTGGGAGTATACTCCAAGGAACCTCTCCACTCTAACCTCGGAGATCCTGGCATAGCCAGCATCACGGTCTTGGCGTGACAATAAAGAATAGCATAATAGGGAGAGAGACAGTCCATACCCAATATAACATTAGAATCTACCATATTGAGTAGTAGCAAATAAGCTCTGGTCTTAAAACCATTGATAGTAATCAAACATGACATATATACGCGGTCCACAATAAAAGAATCTCCCACCGGAGTAGAAACATAAACATGGGAACTCAAAAAGTTCCGGGCTATCCCTAGATGTGAAGCAAAATAGGAAGACACATATGAATATGTAGAGCCTAGGTCAAATAATACTGATGCATCCCTATGAAAGCGGGAACAATACCTGTAATGACTGAATCTGAAGCAACGGCCTCGGACCGGGCTGGAAGAGCATAGTACCTGTCCTAGCCTCCCACTCTAGGGCGACCTCGACCTCCCCGACCTCCGCCTCGAGTTGTCTGAGGTGGTGGGGTAGCAGATGGGGCTGGAAGAATAGCTGGAGGACCTGGTGGAAGGCGTGGAGCCTGATAAATCTAAGGGGTGCACCCTGATAAGTATGAGGTGGTGCACCCTTCCTCGCTCTAGGACAATCTAATCATATGATGAGTGTCACCACACTCAAAGAATCCCCTCGGAGGACGTGGCGACCGCTTCTGACTCTGAACTGGCCTGCTGGACTGACCAGTGATAGCACCTCGAGCAAAAGGCACCTGAAATACTGGTGGTGCATAATAAGGCTCATGAGGTCTAGGAGGAGCTGGAATACCACTGGCTACTGGAAGAGCTGAATGAACAGGGCGGCTCACAAAATCCCTACCATAACGTGTTGCTGGTGCACAGGCTCCTGAAAAATGACCAGTCTTTCGAGACCTCTTGGCCTCTCTCTTCTCCCTGTCACTGGCTAATATAGTCTCAATCCTCCGGGAAATACTCACAGCCTACTGGTAAGTAATATTGGTTTCCATATCTCTGGCCATGTTTGTCCGAATAGTGGGGTGGAGTCCCTCAATAAAGTGCTGAACCCTCTCTCTGACAGTGACAACTAAAGCTGGTGCATGTCGAGCCAAATTGCTGAAACGGACTGCATACTCTGACACAGTCATGGCACCCTCGCGTAGCTTCTTAAGCTCCGCACGCCAAGCATCCCTGAAGCTCTGAGGGACAAACTCAAGTAAGAACATCTCGGAAAACTGAGACCAAGTAAGTGAAGCTGCCTCGTCCGGGCTACTAAGCCCAAAAGCATGCCACCACTGATAAGTTGCTCCCCTTAGCTGGAAAGCAGTGAAACAAACCCCACTCGTCTCCACAATACCCATAGTGCGAAGAATGCGATGACACCCCTCAAGAAAACTCGGGGTGTCATCCGAAGCTAGTCTGCTGAACTCAGGTGGGTGGTACTTCTTGTACCTCTCAAGTCGGAGCTGCTCTGCCTCAGGAATCGCTATCTTAGTCTCATGCTGAGCTGGAGCTGCTGGGGGAATAGGAATATACTCTTGGACCTGCCCAATATGAATTCTCTGCTCAAGAGTACGGGCCACGAGAATTTGTGTCCCTCCTCTGACCTGGGATGTAGCTGGAGCTATCGGGAGTAGACCCGCCTGAGACAAAATACTAAAAGCACTCAAGAACTGGGCCAATGTCTCCTGGAGGTCTGGAGTGACAGTAAGGACCTGCTGTGCCCCTCCAACTGTAGCTATTGAGGACTCATCTGCCTCTGCTCTGGCCGGTGCTCGGGTTGCACCGTGTGCTCGCCCCTACCCCGGCCCCTGCCTCTGGTCGCTCTAAGTGGGGGTTCGGGTGCCTGGTCATCAGTACGTCCGGTACGGATACGAACCATCTGCAAGCAAGAAAAGAATGAAGTTGACGAATTTGATGATAGTAACTAGCACGATAAGGAATTCCAAAGAATTTGATTTTTCTTAACAGTTACATATAATCCCGAAGATAGATACGCACGTCTTCGCATCGATCCGTGAGACTATAATAAACCGGCTTGTGACTTGTGACTCCTATGAAACTAGACGCTCTGATACCAACTTGTCACGACCCAAATTAACCTCCGAAAGGTATCGTGATGGCACCTAGTCTTTATGACTAGGTAAGCCTAGAATTTGCAAAAATAACAGAATCAATAAAATAAAGATAGAAAGGATATCAAATAGATATAACGTAGCTGCTCAGCATATACAATTTTACTTACCAAAACCCGTAATGTCATCGTAGTCACAAGCTCTTTAACAAAAATGGCTCTATACAATGAAACAACGGGAAAATGTACAAGTCTTTCTATGCCTATGCTAGAGTAGAAGGGGACTCGTGGGATTTTGCGGACGCGGCAGAATTACCTCGCGGTCTCCTAGCTGCTAGTAGAAAACTCCTAGCCACGATACTGAGTGTTGTACCTGGATCTGCACATGGGAAAACATGCGCAGGAAAGGGCGTGTGTACTCCATATTCGGTACTCCGTAAGTTCCAAGCCTAACCCCACTCAAGTAGTGACGAGGTCAGGTAGAGGCCCTACTGAGTTTGTAAAACAAGTCAATATACAAATTTTAAAATAGTGAAAGATAGACAAGTAATGATAAAAAGGTTTAACGAAAATAGAAAGATTTAATAACATAAAGAGAGCCCTTGGCTCAGCACAACATATATCTCAACAATAAATGTGCAATGCAGTACACGGGGAAAGCTCCTGGATCTCAGCCCATAGTCCCAATTTAAATATGCTATGCAGTACAGGGGGAAAGCTCCCGGATCTCTATCTGTAGTCCCAATTAAAATATGCATATCAGTATAGGGGAAAGCTCACAGATCTCAGTCCGTAGTTCCAATTTTAATATGAATGCAGTACATGAGGAAGCTCTCGAATCTCGGTCCGTAGTCCCAATTTAAATATGCCAAACAGAAGTATGTCAATTATGGCTTAAGTAAACAATTCAAGAAAACAACAGGTAAGGATAGCATAAAACTACCCAAGCATGATATGACTAGTAGCAGTTAAGAGGAATACAAGTCAGAACAAGTAGGCATGCTTACACTTAGGCTATCTACTAAATTATGATAGGAAACAATAATATATGAGTGAAAATGAGCGTTTTCATGGGAGTAAAAATAGGATTTTAGCAACAATGACCCGTGTACGCTCTCGTCACCTCGCGTACATGGCGTCCACATAACAAAATCAGTACAAACATGCCTAAGGGAAGGTCCCCAACACAGAATTAGGCAAGCCACTTACCTGGACTACGCTAATCAACTAAATATCAAGCTCTTGCCACGAGTATCGGACTCCGGGTGGCCCAAATCTATTCAAATAGATTGCACGGTGTAAATATCATTTCAAGGGAACAAGATAACTAATTATTTATAAGCTAGAACGCGAATTTGGAAAATTCGCCCAAAAAGTCCCCCGGGCCCACGTCTCGGAATCAGGTAACATTTATATTTTACGGATGCCCATTCACTCACGAGTCTAACCATATAAGAATCTCTCAAATCGGAGGTCAAATAACCCAACCAAAACTCAATAATTCGGTCTATGAAGTTCATCCCATTTTCCTATAATTTTCGAAATTAAAGGTTGAATTTAAGATTGGAATCATGGAATATGATCTATAAGGGTTAGAAATCACTTAACCAAGTTACCCAGGTGCAAAAATATTCAGAAATCGCCCTTCCCGAGCTCTCAAATTCGAAAATATGAAAATGGCATTAACCCTCAAATTTGGGGTTCTAATATTCTGCCCAGGCATTTGCCTTACGCGATCGCGTACAATGTGTCGCGATCGCAGAGAGTAATGAAACACGCCCCTGGAAATCCTTCATCGCGATCGCGATTAAAGGCCTGCGATCGCAGACCTTATAACCCTACAGCAATGCGATCGCATTTGAGGCCACGCGACCGCATAGAGCAAAACACTGCACCTCACCCAACCTTAGGATATCTTACACGATCGCGATCCTGGGCGTGCGATCGCGGCTGGAATTCTGCGATCGCGAAGCACAAATTTCTGACCACCCCCGTCTAACACTCCGCGATCGCGGACTGATTCACGCGATCGCAGAGAACACTTACATGTTGCTGTAAAACCAGAAAAACCAGCAAAGGGCTTAAGCTAAATATGCCCGTTTGGGCACCCGAAACACACCTGAGGCCCCCTGGACCTCAACCAAACTTGCCAATCAACCCTAATACCTCATTCAATCTTTGTCGAGCCATAAAAACACATCTCATAACATCAAAATCATCGATTATGCATATATTCAAGCCTAAGAACTTAGGAAAATTTTAGAATTCACATCCGACGCCGAAACACGCCTAAACTCATCCGAATGACCTCAAATGTTGCACACAGGTCATAAACGACATTACAGATCTGCTGTCACTTCCGGAAATCCATTCCGAGTGCTATCAAAATCTCACCTACCGGCCGAATTTGCCGAATTTCTAACTTTCGCCAATTCACGCCTAAATTAACAACCGACCACGAAAACACATTTCGAGTACGCTCCTAACCCCGAAATCACCCAACAGAGCTAACGGAGTTGACAAAATTTCATTCCGGATTCGTCTTCACACAACTCTAGCTACAGCCAAATTTCTAAAGATAAATTCCATATTTATGGACTATGTGTCAAAAATCACCCCGGATTTTATCACTCAACGCACCG
>ML363160.1:0-25563 GCA_005239505.1 Nicotiana paniculata | reverse complement strand
ATATATATATATATATATATATATATATATATATATATATATATATATATATATATTTATATAGGTTTTAAAAAATTAATCAATTTTATCTAAGTTTCGGGAAAGTCACTAACTATTTTTTTGTAACGAAAAAGTCATCTAATCTTGACTAATAACCACACGAGTTCAGTAGGGAAAACAATGGTGATATTTTCTATTGTACTTAGGTAAAATTGAGTACCTTTTGATTAAAAAAGTAATTTAATGATTTTGGTGTATTATTATAAAAGTTGAATGATCTAAAATTAAACATTATGTTTTTAGGTAACTACTTTTTCTGAAGATAGTTGAAGAACAAGTCAAGTTAAGGTGCTACAAGTTGAAGAATTCTTAAGATTAAAGGAGGGGTTTGGCTGTAACTTCTTTCTTGTATTATTCTACCATTTTATCAGTAGTATCATTATTGGTAATATTATCATAGAGATTGAATTCCCGGTTTTATGATCCTAAAACGTTAAGAAACGAGAAATACTCATGGTGAAGCCATGCATATTGTTTATTAGGTCATTTCGGACGGACCCACAAACTTTTAGGTGATTTGAAGCCCGTTACCCGAATTTATGAAGGTGGTGTGGACATTAGCACAGGTAAAATTCGAAATTGTGCTGAATTCCTATTTCACGTCCCTAAAACGCCAAAAAACGAGGAACAATCATGGCGAAGAGATGACTATTGTCCATTAAGTCGTTTCTGACGGGCCGACAAAATTTTAGGCGATTCAGAGACCATCATCCGATTCACGAAAATGGCACAAACATTAGCACACGAAAAATAGGAATCATCTTGAATTCCTGTTTTCTAGCCCTAAAACTCCCCAAAAAAATGAGGAACGGCCATGGCAGAGCAATGACTATTGTTCATTGGGAAGTTATGCGACACATCAAACATTTACATTGTATTTACCATTCGTAGCTATATTTGAATTTTATAGCAAATCTATAAAATAAGAGATTAATTATTTTGAACTGAAACAAGAGAGAAACAAGCTCTCGTACCTTAGTTGGTTAGAGCGCCCACTTAGTCAGTGGAGGTCTTCGGTTCGACTCTCAACAAGAATATTTATTCTATATTTATGTATTTCATCTTAGTTGTATTTGTTGTGCGAACAAATACGATCGATGCATGTTGTGTCCTTGTATTTCGCCTTGTATTCGTCACACGAATGAATACAATTGCAAGAATGAATACAATTGATACACGTTGTATTTATTGCGCGAACGAATATGGTTGACACAGGTTGCATCTGGAGGACACATGCTGTATTCATTGCGCTTTTGAATACAACTTATACAAGCTAGTAGCAATTGAATAATAGCTACAAATGATACTTAGGCAAACTGTATAGTTACTAACCTCTAAACTATAGTGGTTTCTGAAGATTCCTCTTGTTCATTAGGTCATTTTTTATGGGCCCACAAAAGTTTGGGCGATTGGGAGCCTATCACCGAATTCATAAAGTTGGTGTGGACATTAGCATACGAGAAATTAAAAATCCTCCTGAATTCCTATTTTATGGGCCTAAAATACCAAAAAAATGAGAAACAATCATTGTGAAACAATGACTATGTTCATTAGATCGTTTCTGATGAAGCCACAAAATTTTTAGCGATTCGGAGCCCGTCGCCCAAATTCATGAATATGGCATAGACATTTGCATACAAAAAATTGGAATCGTCTTGAGTTCCTATCCTTTTTTATGGCTTTAGAACGCCAAAAAAGAGGATTGATCATGGCGAAGCGATAACTATTATTCATTAGGTCGTTTTTATGGGGTACCAACTTTTTTAAGCGATTCGGAACCCGTCGCTTGAATTCATAAAGATGGCGTGGACTAGTACACTTAAAATCAGAAATAATCATGAATTCTTGTTTTATGGGCCTAAAACACTAAAACATTGAGGAACGATCATGACAAAGCAATGATGCTTGTTCATTAGGCCATTTATGATGGATCCACAAATTTAGGCGATTCGGAGCCCGTTGGCCGGATTCAAGAAGATGGCGTGAACATTAAAGAATAATCGTAGCGAAGTGATGACTGTTGTTCTTTAGATCATTTCTGTTGGTCCGCAAAAATTTTGGCGATTCAGAGCCCGTCTCCCAAATTCTTGAAGATGATGTAAACATTAGCACATGAAAAATTAAAAATCATCTTAAATTTCTATTTTATGGCCTTAAAACGCTAAAAAATAAGGAACAATCCTGGAGAAACGATAACTATTGTTTATTATGACGTTCCTAATGAGTTACAATATTTTAGGCTGATTTGGAGCTCGTTGCCCAAATTTATGAAGGTGACATGGACATTAGCACAAGAAAAATTGAAAATCGTCTTGAATTCCTGTTTTATGGCCTTAAAATGCCAAAAAACGAGTAATAGTCATGGCGTAGTGATGATTATTGTTCATTAGATCGTTTCTGATTAGCCGACAATATTTTAGGTCAATTCGGAGCCCTTCACTGAAATTCATGAAGATAGTATGGACATTAACATATAAAAAATTAAAAATCGTCTTGAATTCCTGGTTTATGGCCTTAAAAGGCCAAAAACGAGGAACGGTCAAGGCGAAGCGATGACTATTGTCCGTTAAATTGTTTCTGATCGCCCACAAAAATTTAGACGATTCGGAGTTCGTTGCCCGAATTCATGAAGATGACGGACATTAGCTAATAAAATATTAGAAATCATCCTAAATTCCTGTTTTATGGCTCTTAAATACCAAAAAATAAAGAAAGATTATGGTGAAGCAATGACTAGTGTTCATTAGGTCGTTTATGATGGGCCCATAGAAATTAAAAAATAGCCAGATTTATAAGTGGTCATTCAAAAATAGCCACAATTTCAAAAGTAATCCAAAATTTAGCCATTTTTCATGTAAAGATAAATCTGAACGTAAACACTGTTCAAAATCCGAAAAATACTTCAGCATAAGTATACTGAAGTTCTAACAAAGTATACCGGTCCAGTATAATGTGCTGGAAGTTCATACACAGGTGCTCGAATCTCCAATATATTATGCTGGAATTTTCCGCGTGTTTGAGTTCCACCATAATATGCTGGAAGTTCATTCACAGGTGTACCGAACTTCAATATATTATGTTGGACCGATCTCTATTACAGTAAAGTAATGGCTATTTTTTAATGACTTGACAAATACTGATTATTTTTGAATGATCAGTCTGAAAATTAACAGCACATATTATTTTTTATAATTTTAAGCTATTCGGAACCTATTGCCCAAATTCACAAGCACACTGAAAATCGAAAATCACGACGTGACAGATGAAAAAACAAATGAGAAGGCGCAATTGAGAGGCGGCTATTTATTCAATGTGCTAACCTTTTAAAATAGATGATTGTTTTTTTTTATAAGGATTGTTCAACATTTCTTTAAAGGGTTAAAAAGAAAAAGGCAAAACTCTAAGAAAATAGATAAAAAGAAAACTTGGCAAATGAGAGTGCCACATCAGCACTTATGGTCCTTGCTTTACATAGATGTATGTATAGATTTACTGCAACAACGCCAACAAATATGTCATTTTACTTAACTCTAAATTATAATTCCTCCTGTCTATAATAAGTGAATTTTTTTATTTGGTACATCTTTTAATAAAATACAACTCCTAAAAAATAAATAATTATTTTGATTAAATTATCTTTAATTAAAATTTATATATTATTAACTTGAAACATTGAAATATATAAATAAAGACAAATTAAAAATTAAAATTAATTCATTCTTGACTATATAAAAAAATACTTGTTATGAACTAAAATAAAAAGTTTAAAAAGTCACTAAAAAGGTTAAAAAGTCACTAAATCAAATCAAATCTAGTTAAGTTTTTTAATCGATTTAATATAATTTTCCTGTTTGATTTGTACATCCCTAGTCTGAAGTTACTCACTAGCACATCAATAAATTTCACTCTAGTCCAAATTTGTGCAAAAATTTACTATCCATACAATTAATTTGGCAGCTCCACTCTATATTTTGTCATAACCCCTAAGTGTGGATATAATTTATAGGAAAAATCCAAAAAAATTCATGGCTAAAAAAGAAGGCATGTGGTCAGCACAAGACCCTAAAAATCAGCACCACAGAAATAACTGCAAAATATTCCAAAAATTAAAAGTTGGTAATTTTTGATTGTTTGTTCAATACTTCAATCTAAGCTTCTTTCTCTCTTCCAACACCTCCCAAAGGCAGTAATTATGGCTTCTCTTGTTACCAATGGAATCTCCTGTTTTTCTCCCCAAAAAATCACTGAACAACCTAAATTACCAAAAGGGTGTCAATTTCTTCAAAAATCAGCTACCCCCAGAAACCCTAATTCAAGAAATTTGAAGGTCAAAGCTGCAGAATTGGCCAACACCACTCTTGAAACCCCAGGTAAAGATTCCTCCTTTTCAACAAATGAAATTGACCCACTTCAGAAATTCTTGAAAAGAGACTATAAATGGGGTTTTAATGAAAAAATTGAATCTTTTGCACTACCAAAAGGGCTTTCTGAGGAAACTGTAAAGTTGATTTCTTTAAGAAAAAATGAGCCTAGTTGGATGCTTGAGTTCAGGTTGAAATCTTATGAGAAATTTGTTAAAATGAAAGAGCCTAATTGGTCTGATAATAGGTACCCAGAAATTAATTTTCAAGATATTATTTATTATTCAGAACCTAAAAAGAAACCAACTTTAAATAGTCTTGATGAAGCTGACCCTGAGCTTATTAAGTACTTTGATAAGTTGGGTGTGCCTTTAAACGAAAGGAATCGTTTGGCTAATGTCGCGGTTGATGCTGTTCTTGATAGTGTTTCTATTGCTACTACACATAGGAAGACTTTAGAGAAAGCTGGTGTGATTTTTTGTTCAATATCTGAGGCGATTAGGGAGTATCCCGATTTAGTCAAGAAGTATTTGGGGAGAGTTGTGCCCCCGGAAGACAATTTTTATGCGGCTCTTAATTCGGCTGTGTTTAGTGATGGATCATTTGTGTATATACCCAAGAACACTAGGTGTCCGATGCAGATATCGACTTATTTTAGAATAAATGCTATGGAAACTGGACAGTTCGAGAGGACTGTTATAATTGCGGAGGAAGGGAGTTTTGTAGAGTATTTAGAAGGGTGTACCGCGCCTGCATATGATACTAATCAATTACATGCTGCTGTGGTGGAGTTGTATTGTGATGAAGGTGCGGAGATTAGGTATTCCACTGTGCAGAATTGGTATGCGGGAGATGAGGAAGGTAAAGGAGGTATTTATAATTTTGTTACAAAGAGGGGACTTTGCGCTGGGGCTAGGTCGAAGATTTCGTGGACACAAGTGGAGACAGGGTCAGCTATTACATGGAAGTATCCGAGTGTTGTGTTAGAAGGTGATGAATCAGTAGGTGAATTCTATTCCGTGGCTTTGACTAATAATTATCAGCAGGCGGATACAGGGACAAAGATGATACACAAAGGGAAGAATACGAGGAGTAGGATAATTTCAAAGGGTATTTCAGCAGGACATTCTAGGAACTGTTATCGAGGACTAGTTCAGGTGTTGTCCAATGCAGAAAATGCCAAGAATTCCTCACAGTGTGATTCAATGCTCATTGGTGATACTGCTGCTGCAAATACTTATCCATACATTCAGGTAGCTTGCTCTTTATGTACTTTAATCTCGGCTTCTCTGTCTTAGCTTGATAACAATAAGTCTTGTTTCATTTTTGTTTTGTTGCCGCAGCATGCTAGGGATGCTACTTATAGTTTATGCAATCACACTGTAATATTTTTCATGGTGTTATGGTAACGTTTGTTATGCATGATGCTAGTACAATTAAGTATTTTACTGACCTTTTTCATTTAAAAAAAAAAAATAAGACAATATTTTTTTCCTTTTCCTGGAAACAGTCTCTCTACCCCTCCGGGGTAGGGGTAAGGTTTGCGTACACTCTACCCTCCCCAGACCCCACTGGTGGGATTCTACTGGGTTATTGTTGTTCCGGCCTTTTTCATAAAATAGACAATATGTGTAATTCAGCAGCTAACGTCCAAGACCTCTCTTTTTTCAAGATCTTGAGTTAAAAGAAAAAAGAAAATTCTTCCTTAGGAAGTTAGAAATCATTCACAACTATGTTGCGCGGACTCTTCAAAATCTCTGATGCACCTGTGTCGACACGACATGGGTGTAGGTGTGGGATCCATACAAAATTTGGTCAACTTACTTTGGGTACTTTGACTACATTCAGTGACCGAGAAGTATAGATTGATTGGTTATTTGGTTGGATTTTTGGGTTTATATAATCTATATTTAGTTATATAAAGTATGAGAATGTTTTTCTATTACACTAAGATATCTTATGAATAAAATATTAGGTGTTTCTAAAGAATGAAGTTTTATTAGTTTTAGTTCAGTAACTTTAATTAATCGAAGCATGTGCTTTATATGGCGTAATATACATTTATGGCCGTATCCCAGCACCCATCTCCACACTCGGATCCATCCCCCGAATCCTAAAATTTATGTGATGAAGAATCCGACATCTAGATCTACACCCGTATCGGATGCCTTAACCAGAGTCCAACATAGATCCACAAGATGAAAAAAGGAGAGAAAATACCTAATTAGTCCTGGGTTGCATAGTTTATTAGTTATTTTAGCTGGATTGCTTGTAAAGTCGACATGAGTAGAAGAAAGAGTGCCATTTCTGGTTGAGTGTTTCATGGTGTCTGCATTTCAAGTGCATGACGATGATAATATGGGTTGTTGTAATATGTCTATAGATCTTTTTAAGGATGGATCAAAAGCCATTGCCAAATGCCAATTATGTTGCTATATATTCATTTCTAAGGAGTTTGAATGAAGCCTCTGTTCCCGAAGTATAGTATCTGATATCGTTGTGATTACATTTAAAACTTGACGTTAGATGTTGCTAGATCAAGAATTTCAGTAGAAGAGCCTTCTGCATGTTCTATGTAACTTCCTGCTCTACTTTAGAACCAAAATTCACTTCTCTCCACTCTCAGTTTTTGAGTATGAGGTAAGCATAACTTCTCCTTTGCACTATTGCTTCTACTGATGTTTATCATCGAACAGAGCAAAAACCCAACTGCCCGCATCGAACACGAAGCGACCACGTCAAAGATTGGTGAAGATCAGTTGTTTTATTTCCAGCAGAGGGGAATCGACTATGAGAAAGCGATGGCTGCGATGATTTCAGGGTTTTGTAGGGACGTTTTCAATGAACTTCCTGATGAATTTGGTGCTGAGGTGAACCAACTAATGAGCTTGAAACTTGAAGGATCTGTTGGTTAAGCAAAACATATTTCTGATTTTGACAATAAAGCTGATTGCTAGTGTGAAAAAGTTTTGGACTTGGTAGCAATTATACACATTGTAAATAATGCATGCATTATCTTCTGAGTGTATCAGAGACTAAAGAAATCAAGCTTTAGCAATTAGCATTATTAGTATTTTGAGGTGTATACTACTGCTCATAAGCGTTTTTCAGTTGATGTAGACGTTGTAAAGATATCTTTCAGTTAGTATAAAAGATGGTAAAATACTTGTGGAAATGAAACTAGGTAGCCATTTTTAAGGATGTTGTTTAAGATATATCCACTGTTTACAGTGTATTTAAATATTAGCCAATTCACTTCAATTTCAGGATACGCCATCCTAAAGTTTAAACCTCAAAGTTCAAAGTGTCCTAAAGTTCGAAATTGTGTCCAGAAATTTGAATCTTATGTCCTGAATTTTAAAGTAGCAGGTTAGAAATTTTGGATACTTAGTCCTAAATTTTAAAATAGCAGCTCAAAAATTTAGAACATTAAATTCTGAATTTCAGATTACTAGCTCAAAAAAACATTAAATTCTGAATTTCAGATTACTAGCTCAAAAAATCAGGATCTAAAAACTCAGGATATCCGTAAAGTTTGGATAAGTTGGCTAATTGTTAAATATATTAGAAATTATTAATATATTTTAAATAACAAACTTAAAAGTGGCTATTGGCGCACTTCGACTGTGTATCCAAGGATGTGAGCGCTTAGTGGTCATTGAAATGGGTTGAGAATCATGAAATCTCAGATTCAAATATAGAATAGGCAAAAACATTAGACAATTTCTTTGTGTCCGTCTAAGTCTGATAGACAGAGTTATATGACTTCTGCACATTGATATAAAATAAAGTGGTTACAAGGTGGATGTTGAGGTGGCCAAGCATTGGAGTAGTAAAATATTTGGCTAGAGAGACAATGCTGCAGTTGTTATTGATCAAGAAGGAAATCCAAAAGGAACTCGAATTTTTGGTGCAATCGCCCGGGAATTGAGAGAATTAAATTTTACTAAAATAGTTTCATTAGCGCCCGAGGTATTATAAAATGAAATTGTGATCTGTTTCTAGTGGGGTATTTGAAAAAAATAGATTAATTAGTAGATTGTGTCTCACGCATATATCTTTACATAACTTATGCAACATTTGGCTAACCGTATTAAATAATACCCCCATTAAGTTATGTTGTATTAGTAATACGAGTAGGGTTAAGGTTTGCGTACACAGTACCTTTTCTAGACTTCATTTTTGAAATTATATTGGGTATATTTATTTACTCGAAAAATGGTACAGTTGAATTTGTTAGTGATTTTTAGACAAGTGAATTAATTTTATCCAAAAAGTAATATAATAACTTGATGAAATATAAAATACTTAGCCTTAGAATGTAAATGGAATGGCAGAGCTGATGAATCCGAGAAATGGATTTACGGGCACAACAATGATAAGATTAAAAGCGAGAAAGTAAAGTTATATTAAAAATGTTGTGTACAATATAGTGTAAGTTAGCCAGAGAATTCGTGTCCTTTACAATGATAACTGAGCTCCCTATTTATAGCAATGTTTAGGGAAGGATAACCTAGGATCACGCCCCTCTTTAATGTCAATAATGAGGGTCCTTGATTAAGATGTACCGTTGGTCATGAATGTCAAATTTCTTGTAACGGGCCATCATCCTTAATGTTGTAAAATATTATGTATTAAATATTACCGGGCGCAAAGCATTTAATACTCCTTTATGATCGTTATTCCTTCCGGTGACAAGCGGAATAGCTGCGTACAGTGACCATCCCCATCTTATGTTCCACGTGTTCTTCCTTTAAGCGGCCTCGTGTCATACCGTATTTTTTCCTATGCAGATAGTCCCCCTGCTTTCCAGTTTCACAATCTTGAGTTACTGGGAAATTGGTAGAAAGCACATTTTTGGCAGGAATTACTATAACTCCCTCTGAAGTTCTCTGACAGTTGATTAGACGCACGTCTCTCCGCATTTAATGCACCGAACACGCGTCATCCCACGATTCAGCACAACTTTTGCTGATTATCGAGGCAATCATGGCCATGCATTTAGCCGCCAAAATATTATTTATATGCATCATCCTTCTCCTATACACTTCATAATCTCTCAAACTTCTAATTTGCATATTTATTTCCCAACTTCTTCTCTGATCTTCTTTGAACCAGAAATCTTCCTTCCTTCTATTCAAATGGCTTCCTCTTCAAAACGTGCCAGTTCTTCAAAGGGCAAAAACAAAATCGAGGATTTTGTTCCTCCAAAAGTGGGTTCCATCATCCCAAGAAGGCTTAGTACTTCGAAGGATTTTGAAGAGAATTTCCTACTGCTAACCCTCGCACATGGGCTGTTAGTAGGTATCCTTCTTCTATTCGCACTTCCAGTATTCCTAGTGTGAAGGAAGATTGCCGCTGACCTGAGTTAAATATTATTGCTCCTGATTTAACGGCACGAGTGACCCTTCCCAAGGAAGGTTTTACATATTTATTCATGTATCCCTTTACTTTGTGTGCGTTTTCTTTGAGCGGAGAGCTTGATTCTGTGATTGCGAAGTTTTGCCTTCACTACCAAGTGTGTTTGGCACAGACAAATCCTTCAGTGTGGAGGACGGCCGCCTGCCTTCGACACTTGTGAAACGGAAGAGGAACTAAACCTAGCTCATACGATGAATCCTTATTCCCCAAAATCTTCCGCGCGGGAATGATAAACCTTTGCAAGCGTGGCCACCATGCTTTGCTATCTAGCGTGGAAGACGACAATGACCGTGGGTGGATCGAACGGTTCTTGCAATTGCCACCAGTGATATTGTTCCAACAACGGCTTCATCCTCTTCGGTTGCTTGGAACCGTTCTCGTAAGTTCTCTTTAATACACCTTTCCTTACTAAATATTCTTTCATGTTTGTATTGATTCTTCAATCTCCATTTGTTTCAGCGACTCGGTGGATCCCACCGGTGGTAAAGGCCTTGGATCGGTGGGTTCAGAAGATCTTGGACATCACAACACCCGAAACCCGTCTGTGGAAAGAGCTATCCATTAAATACGGGTGAAAAGTCAAAAATCATGGTAACTTAAATTTACCTTGTTTCTAATTTTTGTATATGAAGAACTTGGTTGAACCCTTTTGATTGGTTTACGAAACTAGGTCTACCTACGGGCTCAGTTTATTTCCCCGAGGAGGATGCTTTGGCTGACCCTACTGATGTGGTGAGACCGCTTCAGGAGGCACTTACTCGAATAAGCATCTCCGGGCCTGCTTCGGGCAAAAATGTTTCTTCACGGAGTCCCCAGCAAGAGAACAAGTAACCAAAAAGAAGACGTTCTTCTGCGGCCGGGGAAAAGAATAAAAGGGGAAAAGTTGATGCCCCCGAGTCATCTCCGCTGGCGATGGTGACTAGTCCTCCTTTCGGGCCGGTCATATATTCTGTGATGATCGACGACGATGAAGAAGCTAGTGATGAGGGAGCTTATTTACATTGAAGGATACGAACCTCATCATCTCAACAAGATGCTCGACCTGTTGAGATAACTGCAACAACTGAAGATGACGTCTCATCACTTTTGGGAGAATTTGATTTGGTGGAAAATGCCAACTCTCGCTCTCGGGCCCCAATTGCTGTAACCGGTACTACAAGGCTGAGTACCGGGTCCATTCCGTCTTTGGTCGGCGAGCACCAAACAACCGGCATTGCATTTGATGCAGCTGCTTCTCGCTCTTGAACTCCATCAGCTTCATCCCCACCTTCACCATCACCAGCAACTGCTACATCATTTCCATCTCCATCCACTCTTCCAACGACGATTTCTACATCATCTCCATCAGTCGCACCTGACCATGAAGAAGGTTCCTCTCTTCCACAGTCCCCAATTCATGGGAATTTGGTCAAAATTATGCCGCCCCTTCTGAAGATCCACAAAAGAGGATGTGTGTTACCCTTTCGGTCTCTATCGGGTGCAACTTGCTTTCAAGTCCGGTGGAACTTGCTAACTACCTGAAAACTTTGGCTTTAGAGAAGGATGGGGAAAAGATTCATACTCTTTCGGGAGAATGTCTGTTAAACAATGCCATGCATAACGCTGCAGCGCTATGTTTCTTTCTTCCTCTGTTATTTCCTCTACTTTTGAACAAATGTATTCTAAGTTTTACCTTTTCCTGTTGTATAGTCCAATTTTCTTGCTTCTGAGGGCCTTCAAAGGGTGATTCATGAGAAGGAAGAACTTACTTCTAAACAGGATCAACTCTTGGCGAAACGGGACCAGACTGCTCTCCACCTCTCGGAACTGGAAACCAATGCTACCAAGGCCATTCTTTTGGAGGCTCGTTTACAGCAAAGTGATAAAGAAATTATAGCCCTTAGCCAAGAAATTGGGCCGCTAAGGGTTATTTTTTATGAAACCAAGGCTAAATAGGTAGAAGTCCAGAACACCGTTCTTGCTGCAACCGACCGTGATGCTGCCTCTGCTGAGAGAGTGACTAATTTGGAAGCGGCCTTGAACTCCAAAAATGAAGAACTTGTTGCTGCAGGAGCGAAGCATGTCCAGTTGGAAGAGAAGTACAGGAAAATTATCGAGCATAATAGGCTCTATGTTTCAACTGTCCATGAGCTTGAGACAGTCTCAAATCTGTTAGGTCCGCCGAGAAAACCTTTCCACCAAGGTGGCTCAACTCAAAGAAGAACTCAAGCGCCGAGCGGATTCCCTCATTGTTGGAAAAAATTATTCCATGTATAGCATGAGGAGAAAAACCTTGGAAGAGGCCAAAACTGGTATCATTGACATCGATACCGAAATTTCTAAGGCCCGAGAGCCTGAGTTGGATGCAAAAAGTGGACTCCCGACGCAGTCTGACACTCCTGGTTCTTCTGATTTCAGTTCCGAGTTTTCAAAAAACTGAAGAGGGATCGAAAGGTGATGATGTTGAAGACCAAGCTGGGGAAAACATTGAGTCATCGGTGGAACCATCTACTACTCCCGGGAATATGGATACTTCTCTTCCTCCTGGTTCCAGAGATGCTGCTGTTTAATTTTTTCTTTCTTTTTCTATTTTGTACCTTTACCATTTTGACGCGTCCTTGTAAATAAAAACATATTTTTTTTCTCAAGTATCTTTTGAGTCTTACTTTCGTTCGAATATTCATGCAAATCTTTAACTTTCATACTTGCTCAAGTATTCTGCGCATGTTGTTCTGTTCGCAATTTATTGTGTGTAAATCTCAGATGCTTTTTCTTCGAAGCATTTTGGTTTTGAGAATTATCCCTTTTACTTGAGGGTTTCAATAAGTATTTGCGCAAGTTTGTTTTTGCGTCTTTCTCGTATGCGGCTTCGGGTGTATTTTTCCCCGATGGCATTATGGGTCCCGGGCATTAATTCTTCCGGAACCAACCCTTTAACGTGATGTTTTTATAAGAAAGGGCCATTTTATGTTTACGGTGCTCTTGAAGAGGACGTCTCCTGTTCATTACGACACAAACATTTGAAGTAATTATTTAACTTTCAAATGGTAAAATTAATCATCGTTCAGACAAGAAACAAGATAAAAACAAAAGGATTTCATTTCATTTAATTCCTTCTATTTTCAAAAGTACATAAGCATTTTGCTATGCTATAAAGAAATTTCCATGACTTGTGGATATCTTGTACAACTTATTTCTACAGGGATAGCTACGCAGTCCCGGTCCCGATGATGTATTCTATTCCGAATTTTCGTTCCCCGGTTGATGTGGCATTCAGTGTTTCCCGACATTCAATGTTGTCGTAACCTCATATCAGTCCCCCAAGAGTTTGATGCGAAGAATGCGAATTGGAACACTGGAAGTCTTATAGTCTTGTATCTTCGAAGATCCCACCAATGAATTGCTAGGTAATCCTTTACTCGGTAACATATGTTGTTTCCCATTAGGAACCTATGCTATCGAGCGAATGAATACCTAATAGTCCTCTAGTGGTTTGTGCTCGTGAACGATCGGGTAACCTTATTCGGTAGCAAACTTAACTTCCCGGTAGGAATTTTCTATCGAAGCAAAGATTATCTAAACGCCCCCGAGTGGAAACTTGTTTGTTTGCCTTATCATCAAAGGTATTATCACTGTTTTCTTTGTAGTATACTTTCTGTCGCTGCCTCATTGAAAACCTTGCCAGAAAAATCCAATTGGGACAAAAACTGAACGAAGGGGAAAAAAGTGCAACACATACTTTCCGTTTGACTGTTGTTCGTCAGCAGTAATACCTTTTGAGGTGAGCCCCATTCCAATTGATGTGCAGCTTGTCTCCCTTTTGGGTCTCCAACTCGTATGATCCTTTCCCAGTGATAACTGAAACCCGGTAAGGGCCTTCCCATATTGGGCCTAACTTACCCGCGTTAAGTTCTTGGGTGTTTTGAGTTACCTTCCTTAAGACCAAGTCTCCACTTTGAAATATTGGAGGTTGGCTCTTTGATTATAGTATCGCTCCATTCTTTGCTTTTGAGCTGCCATTCTGACATGCGCCAAGTCCTTGCGTTCCTTGAGCAACTCCAAGTTGATTAGCATTGCCTCGTTCTTCGATTCTTCATTCGCCTCGAAATACCTTAAGGTTGGTTCCCCTACTTCCTCCGGTATCAAAGCTTCTGCAGCGTATACAAGGGAAAAAAGGGTCTCTCCCATACTTGACTTGGCCGTTGTTCGGTAGGCCCATAGAACCCCAGGTAATTCTTCGGGCCAGTTGCCTTTTGCTGCTTCCAACCTCTTCTTGAGATTTCGAATAATCACTTTGTTTGTTGACTCCGCTTGACCATTTTCGCTCGGATGGTATGGTGAAGAGGTAATCCTTTTTATCATCAGGTCTTCAAGGAACTTTGTAACTTTTGCACCGATGAACTGCGGCCCATTGTCACATGCAATCTCTTTTGGTATTCTATGATCTTCTGATAAGGACCTGCTTCCACCCATTTAAAAAAATAGTCAGTTAAATTAAAAGAAATCTTATTTTTCCAGGAGCCGGTGGTAGTGGTCCAACGATGTCCATCCCCCATTTCATGAATGGGCATGGGGATAGAACTGGATGTAGGGGTTCTGCCGGTTGATGTACTAGCGGTGTGTAGCGTTGGCACTTATCACATTTTCTTACGAAGTCTCTGGCATCTTGCTCCATACGGGGCCAATAATATCCTGACCGAGATAATTTCAACACCAAAGAATCTACACCTGAGTGATTGCCGCATATCTCTTCATGGACTTCTCTCATGACATAGTTAGCTTTTGATGCTCATAAACACCGGACCAACGGGCCTTGAAAGGATTTTCTATACAATTGGCCTTTCTTGAAGCTATATCGTGCATATTTGGAATGTAACACTCTTGATGCTTTGAGTTCTTCGGGCAACTTTCCATGTTCAATATAATCGATTATTTCATTTCTCCAGTCCCAGACCAAACTAGTCGAATTTACCTCATAGTAATTTGTGTCCAAGGTTGAGTTCATTAGTTAGACTACCATCCTTGATTCCGATCCTTGGATTTCTGTTGATGAGCCCAAATTCGCCAATGCATTTGCTTCCGCGTTATCTTCCCTCGGAATATGAGTTATTGACCATTCTCAGAATTGAGCTAATAAAGCCTGAACCTTTACCACGTATTGTTGCATACGTTCCTCTTTGGTGTCAAAAATTCCATAGACCTGATTTACCACCAATTGCGAATCACATTTGATTTTGATGACTTCGGAGTCAAGTCCTCGGGCCAATTCAAGCCCCCCAATCAAAGCTTTGTACTCTGATTCATTGTTAGTTAAAGATATCGTTCTGATGGCTTGCCTTAAGGTTTCCTTCGAAGGATTAATTAAGACTATTCTGAGACCGGGCCCTTTTATGTTTGAAGCCCCATCCGTATATAAATTCCAAACTTCCGATGTCAATTCTGACACCATTATTGCCTCCTTGGCTGCCAGAGGCAATAGTCCCGGACTGAAGTCGGCCACGAAGTCAGCCAAGACTTAAGACTTAATTATAGTCCTCGGTTTATACTCTATATCGAATTCACTCATTTTGATGGCCCGTTTTATCCAATCTACCTGAGAGCTAGGGTTTATGAAGGATATTCCTCAGAGGGAAAGTAGTCACCACAACTATCGGGTGGCATTGGAAATATGGCTTAACTTCCGAGCAGCGACTACGAGAGCTAAGGCCAGCTTTTCCAAATGTGGGTAGCGAGTTTCTACTTCCGTTAAAATTTTTCTAACATAATAAATGGGGGATTTCGTACCTTCGTCTTCTCGAACTAAAACTAAACTTACCGCAACTTCTGAAACAGCGAGGTAGACTAGCAACATTTCACCTTCTTTTGGTTTTGAGAGAAACAGAGGGTTTGACAAATATTTCTTCAACTCCTCGGCTTGTTGACACAGTGTTGTCCATTTGAAACTATTTTTCTTTTTGAACAATGTAAGGAAGCGATGACATTTTTCCGACGAACGGGAAATGAACCTGCTCAAAGCTGCCAATCTCCCTTTGAGCCTCTGGACTTCTTTTACGTTGGACAGTTGATCCGGGATGTCTTCTATGGCCTTGATTTTGTCGGAATTTACCTCAATTTCCCTTTGTTAGACCAAGAATCCTAAAAATTTACCCGAACTGACCCCGAACGCACACTTCTCGGGGTTAAGTTTCATATTGTGCTCCCTCAGGATGTCGAATGTTTCTTGTATTTGTTTCAAGTGGTCACCTGCATTCAAAAACTTAACGAGCATATCGTCTATATATACTTCCATAGTCTTTTCGATTTTTTCCTGATAAGTGGCTCCAGCATTTTTTAGCCCGAAGGGCATCACATTGTAATAGTATATATCGAAATTCGTTATAAACAAGTCTTTTCCTGATCTTCTGGGTTCATCTTGATTTGATTGTACCTAGAATAAGCATCGAGGAAGCTCATTAACTCATGCCCGACCGTAGCATCAATCATTTGATCGATATTTGGTAATGGGAATGAGTCTTTCGGGCACGCCTTATATGATCATTATAATCTACACACATGCTTAAAATTTATTATTTTTCTTAGGTACTACTACTACTACATTGGCTAGCCAATATGGGTATCTTACCTCTCGGATTGAGTCAATCTTAAGTAAACGGGTTACCTCTTCTTTGACGAATTTATACCTTGCTTTAGCAATAGGGCACTTCTTTTGACGTACCGGATGTATGTTGGGATCAAAGCTTAACTTGTGTACGACTATCTCCATTGGAATTCCTGTCATATCTTCGAGTGACTATGCAAAACTATCGGCATTAGTTTTAAGAATTTCAGTAAAAGAAGACCTGTGTTATGGGTGTAGTCTTGTCCCTAAATGGAACTTCCTTTCTAGGAATTCTTCGAACAATGCAACATGCTCCAGTTTTTCTGCCGTGGACTTCGTAGCATCCGTCTCTTCGGGTACTTGAAAATACCTTGGCACCTGATATTGTTCCGACTCTTCTGTCCCCGAGTTATCTTCCTCTAGTTTAGGGGTAGGTGCCGGTTTCAGTAATTGCTATGTCGCACGCTTCTTTCCTTTGCTATTGGAGACTAAAATTGCATCCATCTCCCTTACTGCCAGTTGATCACCCTTATCTGCTTGATCCTCTCGGATGTCGGAAAATTTAACAATTGGTGATATGTTGAAGGCACAACTTTCATCTATTGCAGCCCTGGTCTTCCCAAGATGATGTTATATCCCATATCTCCATCTACCATTTCGAAGACAGTTGTCTTCATTACTCCCTCAATGTTTGTGAGCAACAAAATTTATCCCCGGGTTGTCACGATCGTGAGGTTGAATCCAACAAGGAGTTTCGTTGCCGGAATATGCTTCCAGTGAGTTTAGCTTGCTCTAGTACTCTCCATTGTATGATATTAGCGGAACTTCCTGGATCCACTAAAACACGTTTAATTTTAAAATCTAACACATTTAAAGAAATTACCAGTGGGTCATTGTGCGGCAGTAGTAATCTGTCTGCATCTTCGTCCGTGAATATGATATCATCTTCCCATAGTCTCTTACTATGAGTTATCGACACTTTTGTCTTCTTTGTTGCCGAAAAGGCGACCTCGTTAATTTCATTCCCTCCGAAAATCATGTTGATCGTTTGGCGTGAAGGTTCCTCTCCTGCTTTCGAGGTTTTCGCGTCTCCCCTGTTCCGACCATAATTATTTTTAGCTCGATGGCTCAAAAAATCTCTGAGGTGTCCATTCTTTAACAGCGTAGCCACTTCTTCCCGGAAGTGGCGGCAGTCCCCAGTCTGGTGGTCGTTAGTGTCGTGATATTCACACTATAAATTGGGATCCCTTTGGCTGGGATTAGATTTCATAGGTCTTGGGAATCGTGCCTCTTTAATATTCCTCATGGACGACACCAACTCTACGACACTAACGTTTAAGTTGTATTCTGATAATTTTGGGTAAGAATAATCTCGCGACCCCAAGATTTCTCTTTCTTGCAGTGATCTGTTGTTCCGGCCACGATCAGTCTTCTATCAAAGGTGAACCTGTTCGCTGTCCGGAAATTTCTGCCATGACCTTCAGTCCGCTCGTATGGCAAAAACCGGCCCCTCAAAGTCCGTCTATCTTATCAATATCATCTTTTGTTTTTTCTCTATTCTTCTCCCTTCCTTTGGTCGACAATGAAAAGCCAACCTGATCATCTTTGATCCTTATTTTCGACTCATACCGATTGTGGACATCCAACTAGTCGTCGCTTGAAACTCGAACAGACTTTCCTTCACTTTTCGGGAAGCATCTGAACTTCTCGGATTTACCTTTGGTGAATGCTTCAGTTGTCCATTCATCCGGGACTTCTTGTAGCAACATCTTTTCCTTCTAGAACTGGGTGGCAAACTCCCGTAATAACTCGGATTCTCCCTGTGCGATCCTGAATATGTCAGCCTTTTGGGCTTGTACCTTTTTGGCACTAGCATGGGCCTTGATGAAATAATTCGCGAGCATTTCAAAAGAATCTATGAGATGCTCGCGCAATAATGAATACCGCGTTAAAGCTCCCCTCGTGAGAGTCTCACCAAATTTCTTCAGCAACACGAACTCAATTTCGTGAGGAGCCAAATCATTCCCTTTCATAGCTGTTGTGTAACTGGTAATGTGCGCCTGTGGATCTGAAGCTCCGTCATACTTCGGCACTTCGGGCATTTTGAACCGCTTCGGGATCAATTCAGGGGCCGCACTTGGCTTGTACGGTAATTGGATATACTTATTTGAATTCGCGCCCTTCAATACTGGTGGTGCGTCTGGGATCTGGTCCATACATGCATTTACTTCCTTCATGAACCATAAAATTTCTTCCTTGAACGGATCGTTATCGTTGTTAAGGCCGGATCCGCTCCCCCCGGTCCCGTCGGAGCCAACTTCGCCCATGAGAGTGTTGTTGTCGACTTTCGGCGTTGTTTGGTTTGCGGGAACCTCAGGAGGAATTGGATCTCTCCTGTTCGCATTATTTGAAGCACCTGATAGTGCATTTAATTACATCATAACCTGATCCTGCCGTGTGAGATGGCCTAGAATGATTGCTTGTTGCTCTTTAGGACCCTCACTGCATCCGCTACATGCTCCTCATCATCATCATCAGGAATCCTCTTCGAACATGTCGAGGTTATCGCCCGTCATGCAATGGTGTAACGTCATTCTCCTCATTACAATGTTAATCATCGCAATTATCCAAAAATTAGAAATCTCTTTAGTGGAGTCAAAATGGAGTAAAAATAGCACGGGCTAGCCAATTTTCGAACTTGTCATTCAAAAATAGCCTACATTTGTCAAGCCATTGAAAAATAGTCACTATTTTGCTGCAATAGAGACCGGTCCAGCATAATATACTGGAGTTCGGTGCACATGTGTATAAACTTCCAACATATTATGCTGGAACTCCAACACACGGAAAGTTCCAGCATAATATACTGGAGTTCGGTGCACATGTGTATAAACTTCCAACATATTATGCTGGAACTCCAACACACGGAAAGTTCCAGCATAATATACTGGAGATTCGAGCACCTGTGTATGAACTTCCAGCATATTATGGTGGACCGGTATACTTTGTTGCAACTCCAGTATAATATACTGGAGTTGCAGTATACTTTGCTGGAACTCCAGTATATTATGCTGGAGTATTTTTCGAATTTTGAACAGTATTTTTGTTCACATTTATCTTTACATGAAACGTGGCAAAATTTTGATTACTTTTGAAATTGTGGCTATTTTTGAATCAGCGCTTGTAAATCTGGCTATTTTTGAATTTCTTCCCAAAATGGATGATAAATGCGCCGTGTGGCCCGATAGGTTTGTGATCTTTATACAAATAACCGATCGAATTTATTGTAATTTTTTCTAGCCAGTATATAAAGTATATATTAATGATAGGTTAATTAATATAAATTATACAAATTATACATGAACGACACTTATATTATTCATCCATTGGCTATTCTAAATTATTTCCACCTCATTGTTGCCGGGGCTTTTGCATATATACCCGTTTTTTGGGTCACGTTTTAACTTTTACCCGCTTTGCAAAAAAAATTCTAAGTGTACCCACTTTTCACATAAACTTTAGGCATACGGGCCTGAAGTAGCAAATGCAATCAGACAAACTTCAGCTTTCTAGGCTTTTTCAAAAACTTCAGCAGAAGTACTGAAGTTATTTAGTTTATTTGTAAAAATTTCAGCACTAAATAAGCTGAAGTTTTGTCCTGGATTAATTAATTTTGTCATAAAGCTTTTTCAAAAACTTCAGCAGAAGATGCTGAAGTTATTTAGTTTATTTGTAAAAACTTCAGCACTAAATAAGCTGAAGTTTTGTCCTGGATTAATGTCATAAAACTTTTTCAAAAACTTCAGAAGAAGATGCTGAAGTTATTTATTCATTTCTAAAAACTTCAACACTAAATAAGCTGAAGTTTTGTCCTGGATTAATTAGTTTTGTCATAAAGTTTTTTCAAAAACTTCAGCAGAAGATGCTGAAGTTATTTAGTTAATTTGTAAAAACTTCAGCACTAAATAAGCTGAAGTTTTGCACATGTATCATGAAGGCGGCGCCTGAAGTTGTAAAAATTAAGATATAAGTTAAATAATTTTAAAAAATATGGGTATTGCAATTTCTACATTGTTACCTTGCCAAGCTATAATAATGGACGCTATTACTTAGACACTTCTTGCACTTAATAATGAAATAATTAATTTTACGAACTGGTTTTCAACCTTGTTTCCACGGCCAACAATATGTACACGGAAATAATTTTATGAAATTGTTGTTAACTTTGATTCCGCTGGTTATATTTCTCATATTCCTTTAGGGGCTATGTTATTATTCGTATATTCATAGGTTCGATCCACATCATGATGCACAAACCCACTAATTTATTCACTTCTTTTTCTCCCCACATATCTTATTTAAAATAAGATAATTCTAATTGGAAATAGCAGTTAAGACTTAAGAGGCAATTACTGTTCGATATTTTTTTTGTAGAAATTGCACGGGGCGTCCTATTTGGTCGCCTCAATTTAAACTATACCTATATTTTTAAAATTATTTAACCTATACCCTAATTTTTACAACTTCAGGCGCCGCCTTCCTGATACCTATGCAAAACTTCAGCTTATTTAGTGCTGAAGTTTTTAGAAATGAACTACTTTAGCATCTTCTGCTGAAGTTTTTGAAAAAGCTTTATGACAAAACTAATTAATCCAGGACAAAATTTCAGCATATTGGGTGCTGAAGTTTTTACAATTAAACTAAATAACTTNCATCTTCTGCTGAAGTTTTTCAAAAAGCTTTTTATGAGAAACTATTGAATCCAGGACAAAACTTCAGCATATTGGGTGCTGAAGTTTTTACAATTAAACTAAATAACTTCAACATCTTATGCCGAAGTTTTTCAAAAAGCTAATGACGACAAAACTAATGAATCCAGGACAAAACTTCAGCTTATTTAGTGCTGAAGCTTTTACAAATGAACTAAATAACTTCAGCACTTCTGCTGAAGTCTTTGAAAAAGCCTAGAATGCTGAAGTTTGTGTGAAAGCCTTTGCTACTTCAGGCCCGTATGCCTGAAGTTTATGCGAAAAGTGGGTACGCTTGCAATTTTTTTTACAAAGCAGGTATAAGTTAAAACGTAATCCAAAAAACGAGTATAGATATAAATCCCCCCATTTTTGGGGTGCTAAACCATCTGATGTTCCAAACCTACTGGTCCGACTAATTCAAATTTGTATCGAGTAAGCCACTATAAGGGTAAAGTGTTCCCACGTCCCAACCAAAAAGTTCGAATCGAAAATCTGTGGTTTAGGGCGGAGCCGTGGAGGAATTCCAACCATCCTGCAACACCCCCTTTGTGGTAATTAAAATTGGAATGTTTGACACAAAATAAAAACGAGATCCAATTTTGAAAATGAATTAATTTAGAAAATATGACGGGCATGAAAAAAAATAATGTAAGATATCCAATTAATTATAGCGAGCAAGGGTTGCTCTCAAGTGGTCATTTTTTCTCACAATTGCTTAAAACTATTTTTAATATTACAATGAAATTCATATTGCAAAAAGAACCAATTACATTGCTGAATTACAAATATTTTTTAGTTATCTTTTAATGTTCTTCAAATAAATGAAGAGAATATATCAAAGTAGTCATGCTCGTGTTAATTGATAAGCTAACGAACTAAAATAAATTATGATGACTTGAATAAGTGCATATATATAAGTTCATACCTTTAATTTTGAGGTAATTAAATCAACTTAATTTTTTTTTTTTGGGACAGTCCTCCCTAGCTGCTCTCATGCAGAAAATACTTGGTGAGGGCTCTACTCTAAGATGTTCTGTTAAAATATCAGTGGTGGACCCAGAATTTTGTGCAAGCGGGTTCAATGTTAGAAGTATATAATTTTAGTCGTAAAATAGTAGTTGTCAAGTGGAGTCAAATAAAATACTTATACAATATTTACGCAGCTTTAATCCTAATTTATACATATACACAGTATTATTTTTGGTGAAACCGCGGGTTCAACTGAACCCGCTAGCCACCACATGGGTCCGCCACTCTAAAATATAGCTAAAGCTACAGATATAACTTGGTAAAGTATATATCATACTAAACTATCATATCTTTGTCTAAAATTGTCAAAATAATTATTGTTGGTAATTATTATTTAATGTAATTATTGACAAGTGACCAACTCTCCATTAGTTCATTTGAATTTATAAACACCAAAGGTGTCTCAATAATGTCAATGCAGGCGTATTATTTGCCAACTTATGTATTACTCCAGCTCCTGAGCCGATGATCTATCAGAAACGTCTCTCTACCCTTATAAGATATATGTAAGACTATGTACACACTGTTCTCTCGAGACGTCAGTTGTGGGATTACATTAGGTCTATTTTTGCCGTTGTTATATATTACTCCAGTCCATATATTATTTTATAAAAAAAAAATGATTATCAAGTTTCAAATAATTGACAAAAAAAGTAGGATTTCTTACTCTCATAAATCACCCTATTATCTTAACATGACTCATAACAGAACTTCAATTAGCATAGAAGATGAAGATGATTGTTATATATACTCATTTAGAGACAACTTTTATAAACATTAAACACTAAAAGAAAAACTCACACGTGACACTCTTTTACAAAAGGTGGTCAACTGACCATCCTTCACCGAAATATTACGAAAAATTACACTGTGTATATAAGTAAAATGCTGATTTTAAATGTATAAAATAATATTGAAAACTCTTTCTCGGGAATTTTTTTTAATTCTTTTAAGTTTAAACACCCTTGAAAATATTTCTAATTTCGCCACAGGTGACACTCTATCTATATATTTTTGCAATAGAAACTTAATTCTGCTTTATACCAAATCAGATCTGGCTGTTAGTGGCAGATATAACATGGAAACAAAAGGTGTAGTACCTCTTTTCTTTGGTTTGAACTTCAAACCTATAGTTGAACAATTATAAAATATAATAATTTTTCAATCCTGATGTATATGCTACACATTTCCTTTTAATCTGGCCACAAAGATAATATCTTTCTATATTTTAAAAAAATTAAATTAACTTTGAACTTCAATAGCCTATAAATGTTTAAGACATATTTTAGGCCATTCATTTTAATTTTTTCCCTCTTAAATTCTGTATATAATCAAATACCTTGATATAAATTAGAACAGTATGTTTTTTCACGTGTATTGACTTGAATTATGGATCCAATTCGGATCTTGTCACAAAAACTTTCGTCAATTGATAGAACGTTCAGATATTGACACTTGAGAAGCGACTTTCAAGGTCTCGTCGCTTCAATGAATCAATGAAGCCCACGAGATGATCGTCTCCAAGAACACATTCAAGAGATTTAAGTTAAAGCAATAACTCTTGAGCACATTGAAACGCTTAGAGATACATATACCTAATAAGGGAAGCCGGCAGACATATATGATCGTTGACATTGAGAAAAACAAAGGCTTTAACTGCAACTAAACAGACAAATGTAATGACCCTAATAAGTATTGTCTCCTGACTTTCTGTTGATACTTCTAGCTGCTACATACATTATATTAGTACAATTATTTACACCTCTTTTTAGTATTCTATTCCTGCCAGTTCATCACCACACATTTATAACTTCTTTGTTGTACTTTATCCTTTTTAATTTAGACAGACATATTTCGTTTATCGAAAGTCAAATTGTATGAATTTTGATCAATATTTTAAAATATATTTTTTTATTATATTAACATGAGAAAATTTACAATTTATAATACTTTCTGTATAGTTTTTGAATATTTAAATTTTAATTTTAAAATACTGAACTTAACTAATTTAATTTAACTTCATAATTTAGTTAAATCTACTCTCGATAAGTTAAATATGTCATCTTAATTGAAACATGAGAGTGATTAGTTTATGTTTTTCATAGTTCAATCGTCATATAAGCTTGAGAGTTCCCCATTAACCAGAAGCGGACCTATGTAATATCGAGAGGGGTTATCGCCACCCAGAGGCTGACTTATGCAATACTGAGAGGGGCTACCGCCACCCATAAAGATTATATATATAGTGTGTGTATCTTCAGAAAATAGCATATATTAACAGTTGACACCCTATATATAAAGCAGATTTTGATTGAATTAAAAAGTGCACCCGACCTTCAAATTATGGTCTGCCTCTGCTGTTTATAAGTAAGACAACTAGACAAGTCATAATTCAGAATATATATATTCAGCAAATCAAGATCTAAATGTTTTCCACTATAAATATTTGTTCCAAATTACTCTTTATTTCCACTATAAATATTTCTTCCATTTCACCCTCACTTCTAAGTGTTTATTCAGTTCCCATATTTAATTTTCTTATACCAAAAAATATCCAATATTTCCTAAATGACAACTTTTCTCAATAAACAACATGTTTATTCCAAGATTGAAAAAGAAGCACCAGAAGATATAAAACATAGAAAAGCACAGTTCTTGATTTATAAGTCACTAAATAAAGCAGATTCTGTTGTGTCTCCGAGAAAAAACGTATTATGGCTGAAAGTGAAATTCTACAAGTTGAAAATCAAGATTGGAAGGAGATTAAATATGCTGAAAAAGAGCATTTTGTTAACATTTTGTGTTGCTAAAGGTGAGGTTTACAAACAATTTATTTGTCAATTAAAATCTTTAAAGAAAATACTTGTGGGTAGAGAAGCCATGGTTAGTCTTCCACCTGTGTTCTCTTGAATTTTTCCCAAAGAGGAAAAAAAAAAGTTCAAAATTTCCTTCTTTTTCTTCTCTATGTTTTCAATTTACACTATTCACAAGAGAATGGTGAGACATGATATACACTTTATAATGCAAATGAAAAAATTGTCTTAATTTATTTCTTCATTTTCTTTTCAATATCAAGTATCAATAATTATGATGTTGTCCCATTTGCTTTAGTTAGTGTAAAGCACATTTGGGAAATCAAGAATTTGATGAAAATATCTTGTTATTTTGTGTCGTGATAATACAATAATAATTAAAGAAAAAGTGATTGGTTTGCATTATTCTTTTCTTTTTAGCCTAAAGCAAATTTTTTAGACTTTCAAGAGCTAGTATAACTAGGTAAAAATAAAAGGAGCTTATTATAATTAAAGAGAAAAACGTGGCTCATGACACGCAATCTCACACACACACACACACACACATATAT
>ML363157.1:0-64655 GCA_005239505.1 Nicotiana paniculata | reverse complement strand
GATAGTATTCAATTGGTGATCAAGCAATCAAATAATTAAGCGCAAGATTGAATAAATAAACCAATATGATAAAATATAAAAATCATTCAAGCTTCAAACTACAATGTTCATGTAGCACCCAAAACTCTAGAACTAATAAACTATGAAATTTAAGGAAGAGAAGAGAAGAAAAACTAGGTAGAAGACTCCTTCAAGCGTGGTGTGTGGCCCTCCACGTCCAATCCCCTCCGTCAAAATCTCCACAAAGTTGTGTTTTTGGGTCTATTTATATGTTTGGGACAAACCCTAAACGTGTAGGAGACTTCTATTCAAACCGGGAAACACTTAAAACCTTCAAACCTCTGATTGAACCGGACCAGGGACCCCAGGCGTTAAGCCCCAAACGACCAGCTATAGCCTGGGCAGGCCTGGCTTTAAGCCCCAAACATCCAGCTATAGCCTGGGCAGGCCTGGCTTTAAGCCCCAAACATCCAGCTATATCCTGGGCAGGCCTGGCTTTAAGCCCCAAACGCCTGACTATAGCCCGGGTCACTCCTTTTCGACTCTTGAGCGTATTTTTGATGTTTATGCATCCATTTAGCTTGGCTTCCATATCCAATTCACCTACACATGAAATAGACTCCATTATGCACATATGACGTGTATTTTTATCATTAATGCACATAAAATTTAAGTCACATAATGCTTCAAACCATGAATTCTAGCCACGCATCAGCGACTCGGTAGAGTAAAATAGATATTATATATAATACATGCTGGACTCATAGAATCACGCTCTAAACCTTTCGGAGTGACGTAAGGTAGTTGCACCTTTGATTAACATTATGGACACCCATACCATCAATATGAACCTCAGTAGGATTCAAGGTTCATACTTACTTGCTTAGAATAACTTTATAAGAAAAGAACAACATGGGCAACCTTAGTTTCTAGGAGTAGATCCGTTATGAATTAGCGTATCGTTTATGTTCATTTCACTTTAGATCATGCCAAAAGAAAGAAGTAAGTGAATTAACATACCTTAACCATGTTGAGTCCTTAATACCTTCCAAGAAATTCTTCAAACAACTTAACTCAATCTACCATAGCATAAAGAGATTCAAAATCAGTATTGAGTAATGACTAAGTCTATAACTTAAGATAGTAGCTCGTTTATGTAAATTTGGGCAGCATATTCCCTGTAAAAAGGGCCTCCTCCAATACCATATACGAACAATAACAGCCAGAGAAATCCAGCAACATATAAATATCAATAACAAGACACCATATAACGACAACAAGTCACAACTACTTTACGACGAGCGGCAAGCTCTAATTGGAATCCGTATAACCCATATAACTCCTTATAGACTTCATAAATTAACTAAACATCATAATTAACATGATAATGAAGTCATTCATCAATTATTCTATCCTTATACCATATATTTATAACAAAGGAAACAATCCACAACTCCAACTATCTTCAATTAGCAACTTTATTCACTAGTTCATATCTAGTACATCCATTTAACTTAATCAACATCAAGATAACCTTAAGAACATGCAAGAACACAACAAAAATACCTCCTACAGTAGATTCAAGTCGAAATCTAAATTATATTTAGCTAACAACAACCCTCAATGGCAATACAACACCATAGACGTGACTTAAGCTAATCCAAGTATTACCTTGTAGTTTGTCATCCTAACAACTTAACCAACATACAAGAAAGCTTAAGAAAAATTATTAGTCTGTTACAATCACCTTAGCCAGTAGCAACAACTTGAAATTTCATCCAACCACAACCCACAACCATCCTCAATGCCAACACAACCTCAAAGAGGTGTTGTTCTTCACTAGAACTAACTTTTGATGTTGAAATACGGTGTAATCCATTTGCAAGACTTGAAATAACCTGGGGTTGATATTAAAACCTTGGGAGATTATTTTAAAGAACTTAAACCACTTAAAACAACTTCCCACACGAGCTGGAACCATCCAAAAATCAGCAACAACAAGAAGAACAAGAAACTTACTAGTGCGACGGGATTCCCGACACTTGATTTGTGTTGTTTGCCCTTTGTTAGGGTCTTGGATCATGAGATAAGCTTGAGAGAGTGTTTTTAGGGGTCTAGGGTCTGAATATACTGAAACATAATGAGTTAAAATGGGGTTGAGGCATCTTATATATAGCAATATATCTCAACCGCCATTGTGGGTCCCATAGAGAGCTTCTTGGCGCAGTCTCGTAAAAACGCGAATATCTCTCTACTACGATGTAGTATCAATAAACGGTTTAATGTGATAGAAACTAGACTCATAGATATTCAATTTAGTAGGTATATCATCCAATAATTCCATGTATATTGGGAGAACATCTCAGTTACATTTGACCTAATTTTCAGCACATTATGAATGTAACTTGTGATGACCTTTGCCAACTTTTGTTCCACAACTTGCTTGACTTCAAAACGTAACACACGACTATCATACGACTTAAATAACTCATAACACAACCTCATTATCATGTTATGAACCCTAGTCTCACCCCAAAAGTTCATGTTATAACATTCCAAACGTGTCGACTTTCGATGAAACTTATTTTCTTCAATTCGCTTAGCATCTAAGATTTCTGACTCTCCTGGTAATTGTTATTCACGATATTAAATATTTGTAACCTCCAAGGTAAAATTATTAACTTACTTTATGCACTCTCAAAGATGATCTTATTTCCGATCTTATATTAATTGACTTACAAATACTCTTTCGTACGAAGATATGGGGTATAGAAGCTGATCCGGTGTCAAATTAGCTAAATGATCAGCTAACTTGTTACCTTCCCTCAACACAAGAAATATCCAAGAAGTTCAAAAAAAATTGTATTTTTCTTTGGACCTTAAACCCTCAAGAAAACAGTCCAGGAATTCCATCATCGAGAAAAGTCCACACTTATTGAAAACTCTACCTACAAGGAAAAAAACTACTAACCGGTTCAAAGAGTCATCCCTTGAAAAAGAACCGTGTCCATAAGAAAAACCAAGGGGGATTATTTCTACCTAATTTTTTATTTTTTTTATTTTTTTCAACATACATAAAATAACACAACTAAAATCGCATAGAAAATCACCCAAACAGTCTCTTCACCCCACACTTAAAATTATGCTTTGTCCATAAATTCAAGAAGGTAAAAGAAACTCTCTGGTAGGTCAAAGGCCGAAGCATTAGCAGCTCATGGCGTACTCATACTTCTCCCAGACTTGGTTCTTTATGCGGGTATGTCACGGCCCGAAATCTCAACCTGTTGTGACGGCGCCTAACACATTACTAGGAAATCCGACAATCACATAACAACTATGCATTTGAATTAAAACCAAGATTCAATAATCTCAACAGTGGATAAATCTCATGGATAACTGATAAAACAACTGTAACTCAACTATAACAATCCCAAAATCCTAGTTTCACCGAGTACTTGAGCTAGTAATGTCAACATAGTCTAAAACTCTAGTACAACTGTCCGAGAAAATAGAACAGTACTGAATAAAATTTAAAGGAAATAGAGTCAAGGTCTGCGGGGGTCATAGCAGCTACCTCGAAGTCTCCGAACAAGTACTATCACCACTCTAGCAATCAGTGTGTCCAGATGTGTCTGGATCTGCACATGAAGTGCAGAGTGTAGTATGAGTACAACCAACCCAGTGTACTCAATAATAAGACTAACCTTGGGCTGAAAGCCGTAACAAGTGCAAAAGGATATAGTCAGAAATCAGAATAATGACAACATGGATACAACAAAGAGAATGACAGTAATAACTCAGAGAAATTTCCATATCCAGTTCGTGCACAATACAGAAATTTTGGAATGCTTTCAAATTCAACAATTTAAGCCCAATACTGATAAAGTATGTTAAATACAACTAGCATGATAAATGTTACATCTCTATGCCTACTTGTTGTCGCGCCCCTCTTTTTCCCCAAGCGCTCCTTTCGGGGCCCGGTTGAAAGGGGTTTATGACATTGGTTGAGACAACTCGTTCCTTTTGGGAAATGGGTTTGCATATTTTGAAGAGTCGCCACCTAACGATTTTAACAGTGCGTTAGGGAACCTAAGGGGTTCAATTACAACTACATTACTAACCAGAGATTGGGTAAGGGCTTGAAATTATTCTAAGGGGAAGGTGTTAGGCACCCCTCAGGATCCACAAGTGTGGTTCCCGGCCAAATGGTTTCTGTGAATTTGTACGTCTTAGCAAACAAACAAATAAAGGATCAAATAAGAGGGGATTTAAGTCTCAAGCATGCAGATGTTTGAAAACAGTAAAGAAGATTAGCTTTTGAAAGGATTACAATCTAAGCATATAAAAGTTATCCTAGGTTTATAATAATATGGATCACATCAATGCAATACCTGGTAATCATTCCTCGAAGAGGGGCTACATGCGGTATTAGCGCACCGGTCATCATATCCATATTCTACCCTTTCCCACCCCGTGAAAGCAACTAAATCGAGTGTTGGTCTCGACCTCTATTGCATGCTATTACCCGTCCCTTCCTATCAGTCCCGGAGGAAATTAGGACTCCTATCCTAAAGGAGGTGCTAGGCAGACCCTCAGGTTTTAAAGGTGAAAATGCTAAGGCGACATGTAATAAACAAGTAGAACTGCAGATAAGGGCGTAGCACATAAACATGAAAGGGCTCAAAGACCTCCACAAACAGTGCACATAAACAACATGTCTCATACATAATTAAGGCCCGATTCAGATCCTATGCATGGTGTCTAAGTGATAATAACAAAGACAGATTTATTGCATAACTCAGAGAGGAAGTCTTAATCAGGCTTGCCTACTGGTTTTAAGCGTGCTGACAGTTGAACACTAATCACAAAGGACAGTTCTGGTTTTATTTTTTTTAAGTTGATTACCTAAGGCTTGCCTAGGTGTAGGATAACATGCAACATTTATTCAAATTTGTTAACGACTCTAAGTTGTTTATAGCTAATGCAATTCTAGGTGTTGAAGATATGCAAGGACTAATTATCAGTTGCTTAGAACAGGGGGACTGTTTTAGATATCTATATTTAGACTAAGTGCACTTAAATGAGTACGATCCTATAGCATGATGTCTAATGCAACATGATGCATAATAACCTAAACATGATTTCTAAATGCACATAGAATCACAACATTATGCACCGTTTCAGGTATAGCAAGAGTACATCTTATTAGTGTTATCCTAGGGACATGATTTCTAAGTGCGCATAGCAATATGAAACATGATTGCAGAACATACCAATTATTAACGTTATTTACCCTATCACAGATTTTTCTAAGTGATGAATGACAGTACTGAAACAAGATGCTAAAACAGTGTACATGGGACCTAAAGAGCAGGATTTTTAATGCATGGATGTGAACCTACACATGATTTCTATTGCGCAGATAAGAAATAAAGCTTAAAACATGGTTTCTACCCTTGTAATAACTAAGCATACGAGTTACCCCTCCCATTTCACTATCCAACCCCCATGAGTTGTTTACAAATTATTACAAGCCAGGAATTATGAATTACATAAACAAAGTAGAAAATAAGAAGTTATTCTATAGGGAGCCTTCACTCAGACCCAAATCCTCCAAAACTTATGCCATATGGTATTCATAGCCTTTTCACAGTGTCAAAGTTCCCTAAGGACCTCAAGGGATTCCGGGCAATGCTCACACCCAGACTTAGTAACCAGGAGTTAAACATGTGCAATGTGGAAATACCAGCCTCAGTGTGTCAGAGTTCAGAGGGAATTCAAGAGGTTCCCAAAGGAGTGCTCACTCTGAAGGGGTGGAACTTAAGAATCTAGGAATAAAGTGAAGTGCAAAGGATGAGTTTTGAAAGAGATTTAGTTGAAACATTTCATAAACCAGAGAGTTTGTTTAGTAAAACATATTTTGAAAAGAGAGTATAGTAATAAGCAACAGTATAAACACAACATCAAAAAATAAGTTCACACATAGCTAAAGCACACAGAACTAAGGTAGGTTCAGCCACGACAATCAAGGACACTAGGGGGTGGGGACACATAGAATATTTAGCTGCAAACACAATAACCCAGCAAAGATATAGGACTGGTTTAAACATGCTCAGAAACTGCCGATACTGGCATAGTCACAAAACCAGACATGAAGAACCACATAGAGGGGTGATAGGGATTTAGGTTAAATATACAACAAGTAGGAAACAGTTGGTAGGTCATGCTCAGAAACACACATAAAGGGGGTATACTAGTTCAAAGGAAAGGGAAGACATACTAGCACGCTAGTGATGTATTTTAATTACAAGTTTTGCAAAAGAACAACAAATAGAAGCAAACCAGAAACAGTAAGAACTGATACATATAAAGAATCATATGTTGTTGGAGCTTTGAATTTGAACTAGGACATACCAGTGAAGAGGAGAGCAAGCAGAATGAAACGAACAAGAGAAAGAGCACAATGGTTAGCCTTGGCTTGCAGCCAGCTAACAATTAGACAGTAGCAAATAGCACAAGAGAGAGAGAGAGAGAGAGAGAGAGAGAGAGAGAAGAGATTCTTTTAGTGTATGAGATAGTTTTTGAACCCCAGTGTTCGGCCTTTGTTAATGAGAGAGTAGGGTACTTATAGTTTTAAAACAGGTAGAAGGAATAAGGTAAAAAATAATAATTCAACAATAATTATAGAAATATACCAATTAGAATCAGGTCAGTTGCGATGACTTCCTTTAATAAAGGATTTTAAGATTCAAACGATAATAAGCAATGCCAAATAAGGAATGAAACCATATGAGGCTGAATTAACCTATAAGGAAACAATTTAGCATAGCACAAATATACATCATATAATAGAGTCTAGGTTCAAGAAACTCTGTTTAAGGAATGTTTAAGAATCAGCTTGACAACATAATTAACTACGAAAAATAAGGTAGTGAAGGATGGAAATCAACAGGAAACCCTCAAGTGAGGTTCATATTACCGGAAGCTAGCATCAATTAGGGAAAGGTATCATGTATGACTGGAATACCACACACATGAAAAATAATTTCAGCATATAGAACAAGTAATTAGCCTAGGTTCAGAAAATCTAATTAAGAATCGATTAGAAAGTAGAATTAATAAAATAAGACAAGTGAATAACTCATGGATCAAAATCAGTAACGTATTATCCTAGGAGATCAGAGAAGGGCACCAATCCCAGGGAATCAATGACTCAAACAAGGACAACATTAACTAAAGGAAAATAACACGAATTAAATAAACAATGTTCAAGAAATCTAAAACCCTAGTAATCACAGTAGAGTAAAACCATACGAAGTTAGGGATTCATATGTATCATAGGGTAAACATGGATGTAAGCAGAAGAAGCAAGAAAATCAGAGACATATATGAACACCATAGGGTAAAGCATCAGCGAATCACAAAGTTCATGAAACACAGACACATATGCAAGTAATATCATCACAAACAAAATCAGGGACTAAGGTTTAGGACTAGAAATTAGGGTTTTCAACACAGGTAAAGAGAGACTCCAATAAATCGCTAAACACAGTATAAATCTTAGGAGAATAATAAAAAATCGTAGTAAAACCGTTTAAAGAAGGGATCGTGAAACCCTAGTTGAAAACGAAGAGCCATTTTGAGAGAACATCTGAAAATCTTTGAGAAAACATCAAAATAGCTTAAAATATACACAAATCTATCATAGATCTAAAAGAATCGGGGAGTTTAAGCATTAGGGTTTCAAAGAGAACCCAGAAAGATGAGAGAAACCTCAAAAAATGTTACTGGTTTAAACCCAGAAGTTATAGATCTTACTCGAACGGTCGGAGGTGGCCGGAGAATGGTGAGCAAGGCCCAGGGGGTAGGAGGATTCAACCCAGGTCTCTTGAAGACCTTAGAGATGGCAAACACCAGCGTGAGGGAACCACATGAGGCAGGAGGGTGGTGAAGGTTTCAAGGTCTCCAGTGAAGGGATGGCCGGAGAAGATGAAGAGATCCATCAGAACCTGAAGAGACAGGAAGTCTCTAGAAGAGACTAGGGAGAGAGAGAGAGTAGAGAGATGAGAGACGGTGAGAATGAGAGGGGGTCAGGAGGGGTTAGGTAGGTTTAATTATTGTAACAAAAATCTGGGCCGTCGATCTAATTTGATCAACGACTCAGATTGGTTTGGGATTGGGCTGGGTAGGATATTGTATTGGGATTGGGGGGTCGGGGCTAGTTTAATTGGGTTAGGCACCAAGATTAATTTAGGCTAGAATTTAAATAAAAAGGGCTAATTGTTAAATACCTAACTAAAATTAATAAAAATAATTTATAAAATAGTTGATAATTGTAAAGATGAAATTGATGCTTAGTAAATTAAATTAAAATGATTAATTATTATTTTAAAAATATAAATGACTAATTACTGGATAAAAATAGCATAAAAACACATGATTAGGCTATAATTGCAAAGTTATTGCAACTACGGCTAAAGAGTGCTAATTTGGCTAATTGTGAAATAATTTTGTCTTAATAGGACCAAAAATAATACATTAAGTCAAGAAATATTTTTGAAATCATTTGTAATGTAAGTTTGTAATTGATTATTAGAAATAAAATACTGGATAAATTAACAAAAATATGGGAAAATTATAGAAAAATACCAATTGCTATGAAAACCTGATTTTGAAGGTGTAATGCAAATTAAAAAATAATTTGAGAAAAAATTAGGTATCAACACATGTCAAATGTAATGCATCACAATCACACTCTCAGAGTACTAAATCTGTCTATCTCAAACTCCCACTAATCGCACACAATCACTCAGCACTGTACGGGTGCCTGAAATCAATGTCCCTCACCAAATCACATGTATATATATCACTGTGTCTGCGCTCACGGCTAGTATGTCAGACTTCGAAGGGGACATCCTGCCCAAGCGCAAAATATAAAGCCTATAACGCTTGTTGCGACATGCAGCCCGATCCACAATAATAAATAAGCCTATAAGGCTTGCTTCGGTGTGGAGCTCAATCCACAATAATAAATAATCTAATAAGGCCTGATGCGGCGTGCATCCGATCCATAATAATAATAATTTATATAAAGCTAATATGGCCAGCTGCAGCGTGCAGCCCGATCCAAAATATTACTCATAAATCCGGCTCTCAAGCCCGAACTCATCATTAATCTTTCTAGTCTCACGGGCTTACAATCTCATACCACTCTACCCAAACAATGATAACATGATGTAACAGTAATGATAACAGAGACAGCAAAATGATATGCAATGAATAAACATGATTGAGTACATAATTTCAGTTCAAGAAAATAACTCAACAGTAGAAATAAACTCAATGGGATCCCAACAGAATAAGCACATAGCCTAAACATGATTTTCTAACATGAGTCACAGCTCAACTACTCTAACACATAGGAATTACATGGATAAAGCAAGATTAAATAACTACACAGTACCATATAATCAACCGAGTCATAATTACCACAGTGCAAGCCTACACACAGGCACCTATCATGTGTGTCACCCCAACATCAACAATATAATACGTATTACAAGGATTCATACCCTCAGTACCAAGTTAGAAGTGTTACTTACCTCAAAGTGCGCAAATTTAATATAATAAAGCTAACTTCTTTAACCAAATTTAAGAAGTCAACCCTGGGCCCACGCCTCGGAACCCGACAAAAGTAACAAAATCCAAATACTCATCCAATAAGGAGTCCAACCATTCCAAAATCATTCGATTCTAACCACAAATCGACCCTCAAACCCCAAAATCTTACTCTCCAATACCTAGTCCAAAATCCCCCATATTCACCTTAAAAACACATTATCTAGGTGTAGAATTAAATGGGTATTCAATATTATTGGATAACAGTGACCAAAGATTGCTTACCTCTTGAATTAGAGTGAAACCCCTCTAAAATATCGCCACTAATCGAGCTTGCAAAGTCCAAAAATGAAGAAAACTCGGAACCCCTTCGAAATATAACACTGCCAGGGTTTTCGCATCTGTGATCCCCCATCCGCTTTTGTAGAACTGCATCTTTGGAACTCACTTACACTTTGCCTTTATAATTCTGCATCCCAAAGCAGCACGTGGATACTCACCGCATATGGGGACGCGTTTCTACACGCAAAAGTCCGCTTCTACAGAAATACATTGCCAGCTCAGCTCCTGCTCACTTACGCTTCTGTGGTCTCCTTCTCGCAGTCCGCAGACTGCAAAAGAAGTCGCCTCCCCATAGAAGTGACTCTGCTTCTACGCATGGCTTGCTACACCTCCAGCCAAACCCCACAGGTGTGGTTCCACCAGATCTGAACCATAGCAGATTTTGCAAAAGTCTACAACTCAATCCAAAATCAACCCGAATCACACCCGAGTCCACCGGGACAACATCCAAACATACCACCACATCCTAAAATATCACCCAAATTTAGTTGAAGCCTCAGCTTACATCAAATAGCATCAAAAACATGAATCGCACCCCAATTCAAGTATATTGAAACAAATGGATTTCTAACTTCTATAATTGATGTCAAAACCTATCAAATCAACTCTGATTGATCTCAAACTTTACACAAAAATTGCAAATGAAACAACGGATCTACTCCAACTTCTAGAACCAATCAAACTTCTCACTTTCCAAACCTTCAACTTTCTCACTTTTGCCAATACAAACAAAAACAACCTACGGACCTCCAAATCTATATCTGGGCATACTCCTAAGTCCGAAATTACCATACATAGCTATCGGAACCATCAAAACTCTATTCCAGAGTCATTTACACATAAGTCAACATCCGATCCACTCTTTCAACTTAAGCTTCCAACCTTGGGATTAAGTGTCTCTGAAACATCCCCGGAACAAAAACAACCACCCTGGCTAGTCACATAACCATATATGAACATATAATAAGAAATAAATGGGGGAACGGAGCAACGATACTCAAAATGATTGGCCGAGTTGTTACATGCTCCCCCTCTTCAACAAACGTTTGTCCTCGAATGAGTCTAGAATTATACCTGGAGTCTCAAATAGGTATGGATAGCTTCTCTATATCTCCGACTGGGTCTCCTAAGTAGCCTCCTTGACTGGCAGACATCTCCACTGAACTTTCACTAAAGCTATACTCTTTGATCTCAACTTTCGAGCATGCCGATCCAAAATGGCCACCGGCCCCGCATCATACGTCAAATCCCCATGTAACTGAACCGTGCTGAAGTCCAAAACATGAGATGGATCACCGTAATACTTCCGAAGCATGAAAACATGAAATACTGGGTGAACACTCAATAGACTAGGTGGCAATGCAAGCTTGTAGGCCACCTCCCCATTCTTCTCAAGCACCTCAAAAGAGCCAATATACCGAGGGCTCTTCATGGGTGAATCTTTGAGAAATACCTTCTCTCCCACCATATAAGCAACATCACGAACATTTCGATCAACGTAGCTCTTCGTCTATATTGTGTTATGCGAAGCCGATCCTGAATCAACTTGACCTTTTCCAAGGAATCCTAAACCAAGTATGTGCCCAAAAACCTAGCCTACCCCAGCTCAAACCACCCAACTGGAGATCGACACTGCCTCCTATATTATGACTCATAAGGAGCCATCTTGATACTTGATTGGTAGCTGTTGTTGCAGGAAAACTCTACAAGCGGTAGAAACTAATCCCAAGAACCCTCGAAATCCATAACACAAGCGCGTAGCATATCCTCCAATATATGAATGGTGTGTTCGGACTGTCCGTTCGTCAGGGGGTGGAATGTTGTGCTCAACTCAACCCGTGTGCCCAACTCCTGTTGCACTGCTCTCCAAAACTACAACGTGAACTGTGTGCCCCGATCAAAAATAATGGACACCAACATACCATGAAAGCAAACAATCTCACAAATATAGATCTCAGCCAACCGCTCTAAAGAATATGTAGTCACCACCAGAATGAAATGTGTGAACTTAGTCAACTAGTCCACAATCACCCAAATAGCATCGAATTTCTTCAGGTCCGTGGGAGCCCAACAACGAAGTTTGTGGTATTATGCTCCCATTTCCCTCAGGAATGTCAAGCCTTTAAACAAAATCGCTCGGCCTCTGATGCTCGTACTTCACTTGCTGACAGTTCAAGCACCGAGCTACAAACTCCACTATATCTTTCTTCATTCTTCTCCACCAATAGTGCTGCCTCTAGTCCTGATACATCTTCATGGCACCCAGATGAATGTAATACCGCGAACTCTAGGCCTCTTTAAGAATCAACGCATGTAAGCCATCCACATTGGCCACACAAATTCGACCCCTTCATCTGTAACATCCCATCATCTCCAATATTGTACCATGTCCTTAAGAACAAGCAAATGGGGGTCGTCATACTAACACTCTCTGATGAGATCATATAAAAACGACTGAGAACCCACCAAAGCTAGAACTCGTCTAGGCTCCGAAACATCTAACCTTATGAACTGATTAGCCAAGGCCTGAACATCAAATGCAAGCAGTCTCTCACCAATAGGGATATCTGCAAGGCTACCAATACTCACCTCCTTTCTAATCAAGGCATCGGTCACCACATTAGCCTTCCCGAGATGATACAATATGGTAATATCATAGTCTTTTAACAGCTCAAGCCATCTCTGCTGCCTAAAATTTAGATCCTTTTGCTTAAACAAGTGCTATCTGTAAATACCTCACAGGAAACACCATAAAGATAATATTTCCAAATCTTCAATGCATGAACAATGGCTGCAAACTATAAATCATGAATGGGGTAGTTCTTCTCATGGGGCTTCAACTGGCGTGAAGCATAGGCAATCACCCTACCTTTCTGCATCAAGCCACACCCAATACCAATCCGAGAAGTATCACAATACACTGTATATGAACCCAATGCTGAAGGAAAACTAGAACCGAAGTTGTGGTCAAGTTGTCTTGAGCTTCTGGAAGCTCTCCTCACACTCATCTGACCACCTGAATGGGGCACCCTTCTGGGTCAATCTAGTCAAAGGCATAGAAACAAACGAGAAACCCTCCATGAAGCGGTGATAATATTCAGCAAAGCTAAGAAAACTCCGAATCTTAGTAGCTGAAGACGGTATGGACCAACTCTAAATTTCCTTAATCCTTTTCGGATCTACTTTGATGCCTTCATTGGACACCGTGTTCCCCAAGAACGCCACAGAATCAAGACAGAACCCCAAACTTGGAGAATTTAGCATAAATTTTCTTCTCTCTCAATGTCTATAGCACAATCCTCAAATGTTGTGCATGTTCCTCTTGTCTACGTGAGTACACTAGGATGTAATTAATAAATACTACGAAAAATGAATCAAGATATGGCTAGAATACATTGTTCATGAGATGCATGAATTTTGTTCGTGTATTGGTCAGCCCAAAAGACATCACAAGGAATTTGTAGTGACCATAGTAGGTCCTGAATGATTTAGAGTCCCCAATCTTCAACTGGTGATACCTAGACCTCAAATCAATCTTAGAGAACACTCTAGCTCCCTGAAGCTGGTCAAATAAGTCATTAATGCTTGGCAGTGGGTACTTGTTCTTAATTGTAACTTTTTTCAACTGCCTATAATCAATGCACATCCTCATAGTAACATCATTCTTCTTCACAAACAGAACTGCTACACCCCAAGGTGACACACTAGGACTAATGAACCCCTTATCCAGAAGCTCCTGAAGCTGCTCTTTCAATTCTTTCAACTCTGTTGGTGCCATACAATACGGAGGAATAGAAATGGGTTGAGTGTCCGACACCAAGTCAATACCAAAATCAATGTCCATGTCGGGTGGTAGGTCTGCAGGAAACACACCGGAAAGTGTTGCACTAGCGGAAAAAAATCAATGGTAGGAGTATCAGCGCCAACACCCCTCAAAAAGGAAAAATATGCCAAACATCCCTTCTGAACCATCAGTTGGGCCTTCAAATACAAGATCAGTCTACTAGGAACATAGTCCAGAGAACCTCTCCACTTAATCCTAGGCAACCTCCGCATCACCAACGTCACCGTCTTAGCGTGACAATCCAGAATAGCATGACATGGTGACAACTAATCCATGCCTAGAATCACGTAAAAATCAACCATACTAAGTAGTAAGAGATCAACTCTTATCTCTTATCTCCCAATAGTCACCACACACGACCGATATACACGGTCCACAATAATAAAAGCACCCATAAGAAGAGATACATGAACATGTTTAACTAAGTAATCACGGGGCATATCCAAATAACGACCAAATTACGATGATACATATGAATAAGTGGAACCAGGGTTAAATAATATGCATGCATCCTTGTCGCATACTGAAACAATACCTGTGATCACTACGTCTGAAGAAACATCCTCTGTTCTGGCGGGAAAAGCATAACATCAAGCCTGACCACCTCCTGATCGGCCTCCCCCTCTATCCTGACCCCTCTGTTGAACTGGAGCTCCAAAAATATGGGGAAAATACCTCCTCACATGTCCAAACTCTCCACATTTGAAGAAACTCCGATCCGTTAATGGCGGTAGGGACTAAATTTGACCCCGAGAACCAAAATAACTCCTAGAAGGACCTGGTACAGATGAAACCTGAATTGATGGAGCATGGGATGAACTATGAGCTGGGAGGGCACTTAGAGATGACTGACACAGACGAGCACTGTATGAACTATGATTAGCTGATGCTCCACGATGAACTGGACGAGCCATCTGAGTGGGCCTATAAGAACGACCTCTGCTATGGTGGGACTATCCTTCAGATTAGCAATGCTGAAACATCTGAACCATGAGTCCTCTTGTCCTATCTCTCCTCACGCTTTTGACTACGAACCTGCTTTAGGCGTCTAGCGATATCAACTACCTCGACAAACCTCGCACCTGACGCAATCTCCCGAGTCATGACGAAACGTAGTCCATATTGAGGCCATCAATGAACCTCCTAATCCTCTCCCTCTCAATAGGAACCAACTATATTACGTGAAGATCCAACTCTAAAAATCTCACCTCGTACTGGGTCACTGACATACCCTTCTGGCGTAGCTACTCAAACTGCCTACGCAACTCCTCCCTGCGAGTCTGTGGTAAAAACTTCTCTAAGAAGAGAACTGAGAATTCATGCCACGTAAATGGTGTAGCACCGATTGTCCTGCTCAACTCATAGGCCTCCCACAATCTAAAGGCTTCCCCCGACAGCAGAAAACTAGTAAATGAGACTCCACTATCCTGAGCATCCTGTAACTCAGCCTCACTGAACTCTACAGGCCTGGGCTTCCCAAATCGCTCTAGCCTCTTCTGCTCTTCTGACCTAGTCTCTTCTGCTCCTCATCACTCACATGTGGACCAACCTGGGCCTGAGAAGCTACAACAAGATGGGCCAGTACTACCCCCGGTGTCTGAAATCCCTGAGCTATACAGGCGACGTGATTTTGAGCACCTCCCGTGGCCTAGGAAGTGGTCGGTGCCTAAGCAAGGGTAGCGCATACAGTTAATATTTGAGCCAAATCCTCCTGAAGGCCTGGAATCACAACGGGCGCAGCGGGTGCCTGAGCTGGTCCCACCAACTCAACCACATCTGGTATTTGCTCTTGAGCTGGAGCAACTAGTGGCTCCACAGGTGCTGCTCTAGCTGCAGTACGAGCTGCACCTCGACCTCTACCTCGGCCCTAGCCTCTCGCAGCTATAACTGGTGGTACTGGTGGCCGTCCGCCTGATCCAGTCACACGTGTCCTCACCATCAATGAGAGAATATAATAACAAAAGTTTAGTTTCCGGAATCAACAAATCCGTACCACAAGAGTACAAGAAAGTGAGGTTTCCTAATGGTTCGGTAGCTTCTCGAAGATAAGTACAGACATCTTCGTGCAGAGCGCAAGACTCTACTAAACCTTCTCATGACTCGTGAGACCTAAGTAACCTAATGCTCTAATATCAACTTGTCACGGCCCCAAATCCCAACCTGTCGTGACAACACATAACACATTACTTGGAAAACCGACAGTCACATAACAACTACGCATTTAAATTAATATCAAGATTCAATAAGCTCAACAGTAGAAAATCTCATGGATAACTGATAAAACAACTGTAACTCAACTACAACAATCCCAAAATCCTAGTGTCACCAAGTACATAAGCTACTAATGTCAACATAGTCTAAAACTCTAGTACAACTGTTTGAGAAAATAGAACAGTACTGGATAAAAATGAAAGGAATGAGAGTCAAGGTCGACGGGTGTCATAAAAACTACCTCGAAGTCTCCGAACAAGTACAATCACCACTCTAGCAATCACTGCATCCAGAGGTGCTTAGATATGCACACGAAGTGCAGAGTGTAGTATGAGCACAACTGACACAATGTACTTAATAAGTAACATGACTAACTTTGGGCTGAAAGCAGTGATGAGCGCAGAAGGATACAGTCGGAAATCAGAATAATGAAAACACATATATAACAAAGAGAATTTCATTAATAACTCAGAGAAATTTCCATATTCAGCTCGTTCACAATACAGAAATTTAGCTTGCTTTTAAATTAAACAAGTTAAGCCCAACACTAATAAAGTATGTCAAATACAACTAGCATGAGGAATGTTACATCTCTATTTCTATATGTAAAATATGCATGTCAAATATAATGGATCACAGTGACAATCTCAGGTACTCACACTCTCAGAGTACTCAATCTGTCTATCTCCACTCATCACACACAATCACTCAACATTGTATGGATATCTGGCATCAATGACCCTCACCAAAGCACGTGTAGATAAATCACTGTGCATGCACTCACTGCTGGTATGTCAGACTCTGGAGAGGCAGATCCTACCTAAGCACGAAATATAAAGCCTATGAGGACGGCTGTGGCGTGCAACACGATCCATAATAATAAACAAGTCAATAAGGCTTGTTGTGGAGTGCATCCCGATTCATAATAATACTAATAAGTATAACGCCAATATGGCCTGCTACGACTTACAACCCGATCCGTAATATCACACACAATCCGTCTCTCAAGCCCTAACTCAGTCATCAATCTCTCTAGTCTCTTGGGCTCACAATCTCATATCACTCAGCCCAAACAATAATACCACGATGTAACAATAATGATAACAGAGACTGATATATAATATGCAATGAATAAACATGACTGAGTATGAACATAAAATAAACAATAAATGGAGGAACGGGGCTACGATACTCAAAATGATCAGCTGGGCCGTTATAGGACACCCCACACTTAGTTCTAACCATCTCACTTGCTTTTGCTTTCTTCCAATGGCTTTGCTTCCCCTGATCTTAGAGAAATAAAAAATGACACTACAAAAATAATACAAAAAATTGAAAAATATTTAAGAAAGAAAAGCAGTAAAATTGAGTTGCCTCCCAAAAAGCGGTTGATTTCGCATAGAACTGTCTAATATCACTAAGAAGACAAGCTCAAAAAATTTCTAAGTTATAAAGAATGTGATGTTTTTATTCTAAACTAATTAAACTAACAAATCTCAAAAGCACTAAAACTATCATAACAAGGATAAGGGTTGGAGAAAAGATTAAGGAGGTCTAGAGTTATGATTTCTCCAATTATCAGAATCCTTTCCGCTACGTCTTCTATAATTCTCCTAGGTATTCTCTACCGGTCGTGAGTACTTCGGGAATCGTAATTCTCTTTCGAGCAACTACCACAATTTATTAGACATATTCTTCCGAATTACGTTAGTTGGCACTAGTTCACCGCTCACTAAGATCGCACCAAGACCTCGTTATTCCTAATCTCGCCTTTAAACCCTACGTATTGATCCCTCACATACGTTTGGAGTAATGTTGTTCAAAAACTACCTAAATGTGTACCCTTTTCCAAGTAATACACACAAAATAGGCATAGCCAATTGATGGTCATTCAATCGACGACAATAAACATGTAATTGAGCAAGAAGAGAAATCTAACGGCTCAATTATATAAAAACGCAATAAGAATTCATCCTACTATAGGTTCCATCAAAACACTAGATAAAATAGCTATTCATAATAGTATGCAAAGCTACATTACTATAATTCATAACTAATAATGAAAAATAGAAAAAAGAAGTTGAAAAACTCGTAAAAGAATTCCCGTCCTTGCTCCTACTGTGTTCTTGCCTCCTTAGATATAATATCTCTCCAAAGTAGTGTAATCCCCCTCAAAAGCACGTTTTTAGATGTATCTATAGCGACTAGAGTTTGTATGGGGCGTATTTTCCTTCTTCTATTTCGGATTGGAGAAGTTGGTTTCTTATGCTCCGGTCCCGGTCCGGCGAAGTGAACCTCACTTTGATGTTCGGGACTTTTTTGATTTCCTCTGCTCCGATCCCGGTCTGGCGAAGTGAACCTCGTTTCGCTATCCAGAACTTTTCTCTTCATCTTTTTTTCACCAATTTTTCTCCTATTTGATCCTTTTCCACATAACTTTGTTCCTACACATAAGAAACACGTAACGAGCATATTTTCACCTCAAAAGTGGTGTGAAATCCCGCAGCTCACACAAAAATAACACACAAACACACTCAATACATGCATTTTTCATCATTTATCGATGTGCATGCGGCGATATAAGGGAGGTACTTATGCGCGTGTTGCTATTAAGGGAAATTAATACTTGAAACACAAGAGGCGAGATAAGGGGGATAAAACACGTGAAGCTATTTCAGAAAAACATATTATTAAAATAAATGTGAAGCTCACACGGCGGCATAAGGATGATATGTGATTATGATGTGCGGTACATCGAAGTGACTCTAGTTATTATTCTTGTGTTGGAAGGGTTTGTGACTCGTTGCGTGTGTCTTGCATTATACGTAATTTGTTGTGTAGTTTTAACGTGCTAATATGTTCCTCCGTTGTTACATGATGAATTGGTTGTCAAGATGGATTTACTTATGCGGAGTTATTGCCCTGAAATCTGTCGAGTCGTGTATACAGTCGAAACTAGGTTCGTATATTGTATGACAGTCGAGACCGAAACGTGATGGTTTGGAGCTCGACCCTGGATTACATCGAACCAAGGCGCGAAGTTAAATCGTTGAGCTTGTGACTCCGGGATCGAACAAGATCGAGGAAACTTTGTCGAGTCAAGTAATGGAAGGCTGAAATATCCGCGATCAATTGGAGATCACGATGGAAATCTCGGCAAATATCAAGGAGAGGTTGATTAATTAGCAAATCACAAGATTTTTACTTTTTATAGAATTGTATCAAGAGTAGGGCTCCCCTACTATATAAAGGGAGGTCTGATCATTTGTATAACACATTGTGACATACATCAAAGAAGCAATATATTGATCATTTCTAGTTCTTGTTATTTTGTTAACATGTTCTGTCGTCGATTAAGGCATTAATTGACTCGAGGGTGACCAACCTCAAGGCTAAGACTGTTCAATTTGTGTGGTTTGCATTTATTTCTTATCGTTAATTTCAGTATTAATCTATTCTTCCAATTTGTATCAAATTATATCATATATTCTTAAAACCACGTATAAATTCAATTGTTATCTGATTTTAGGGTAAACAGTTTGGCACCCACCGTGGGGCTGAGGATAATAGTGATTATTTGATACACATCTCTATAACACACACTGCTTTACACTTCCTATTTGAAATGTCTTTGGTTCCAGTCTAAAATACAAAAATGTCAAATCCTCAATCAGCAGCTCTGCACGTTGATAACAAATCCGGTCTCCAAGATGAAAATAACAACATAGCACCTGGTAACGAGATACCACCTGATGATCTCGTCGGAACTGCGATTATAGATCCGATTGGTGCTAATTCACATGTTGGCTATCGATGCAAACTTGCCTACTGACCCCGAAAATAGCATTCGTGTTGGATCCCAATTGCCAACTCGATACACACAAAACATTGAAGGGGGCGGGATCAGACGAGTGATCTTCAAAATGTTGCAGGCACAACGGGTGGCAATAGCCCAGTTACAAAACCAAAACTGTGCACCAAGCAAGGTTGAGCCCGATCCTCCACGGGAAGTCACCTGCAGGGATCAACCGATCACAGAAAGGTCGAACGAAAATGAATCGGGGGCTTACCCCGAGATTATAAAGAAGCTCGAGGAATTGACGAAACAGATAAAATCAGGGGGGAAGAAGATCGAGGCCAACGATAAAAAGGTGGAGACCTATAATTCCAGGGTAGATCAAATGCCAGGAGCACTGCCAATATTGAAAGGCCCGGATTCCAAAAAGTTCGTGCAAAAACCCTTTTCCCTGAGCGTGGATCCAAAACCGATCCCTAAGAAGTTCCATATGCCCGATATTCCTAAGTACAATGGAACGACCTATCCGAACGAACATGTCACCTCTTACACATGTGCCATCAAAATGATCTAGAGGATGATGAAATCGAATCTGTCTTATTGAAGAAATTCGGAGAGATCCTGTCAAAGGGAGCCATGATATGGTATCACAATTTACCACCTAATTTTATTGACTCTTTTGATATGCTTGCATATTATTTCATAAAGGCACACGCCGGAGCCATCAAGGTCGAAACTAGGAAGTCGGACCTTTTTAAGGTAAGGAGAAGGACAATGAAATGCTCAGAGAATTTGTATCTCGATTCCAAATAGAACGGATGAACCTACCACCGGTCGCTGATGATTTGGCCGTTCAAGACTTTACCTAAGGGCTCAATGTTCGATGCTCGGTGGCTTCACAACGGTTGAAACAGAATCTGATAGAGCATCCAACTATTATTTGGGTCGATGTGCATAATTGGTGCGAATCAAAAATCAGGGTTGAAGACGATCAACTTGGGGCTCCATCCGGGTCCGTTTATCCTATTAGACCCGTCGATAGAACCAAGAGAGATATTGACCGGGAACCAAGGTCAAACAGAGATCGGTATCAGTCATATAACGGGGACGAAAGAGGCAAAGGGTCCGGGCAAAATTCCATGAGAAACGAAAAGAGACATGAGCGAGGTCAGAATAGATGGGGACTTATGACCAAAAACGGGTTCGACAGGTCCATCTGGCCCAAATACGCACTAAGGCTATCAGAATACAACTTTAATGTCAATGATGCCGCCATTTTGTCAGCTATCGGACGCATCAAAGATACCAAATGGCCTCGACCTCTACAGACGATCCAAACCAAAAGGATCCTAACTAGATATGCAATATCATGGCACTCACGGTCATAGAACCGAAAATTGCAGACAACTAAGAGAGGAAGTAGCTTGTTTATTCAACAATGGACACCTTCAAGAATTCTTGAGCGACCAGGCAAGAATCACTTCAGGAACATGGATTCTAACAAACATGAAGAAAAAAAAGAACCTCAGCACGTCATCAACATGATCATCGGTAGGGTTGATATCCCACGGAGGCCAATGTTGAAACACACCAAGGTATCGATCACTAGGGAAACACAGAAGGGATCGTACAATCCTACATGACACACTGGTAATATCTGTACTCTTGAATAAAATTCGGGTTAAACGTGTGTTAATTGATCCAGGTAGCTCGGCCAACATCATTCGATCAAGGGTCATGGAGAAGCTCAATGTACAAGACCAAATCGTACCCGCAATCCGAGTCCTGAATGGATTCAACATGGCATGTGAAACCACTAAAGGGGAAATAACATTACCAGTCAATGCCGCCGGTACCATCTTGGAAGCCAAGTTTTATGTGATAGAAGAGGACATGAGATACAACGATTCCGGAGTCCATGGATCCACAACATGAGGGCAGTGCCTTTGAACCTTCATCAGGTGTTAAAATTCCCGACGCTGGGTGGGATTAAGACAATCTACGGAGAACCAGCTGCAAAAGAGATGTTTGCAGTCGATGAAGTGATTCTGATATCAACACTTACATCATCAAAAGAACCAAGGTCGGGAGAAAAAAAAGGGGCCAAATAGCAATCATCGATGTCAGCCTCGACCTAACTAGATAAGTAGGGGACTGGCGAAGACGACAATTAGGGGGTCCCCCAATCCTTTATAGTCCCCGTTGACTCTGACGCAACCAAATCAACAGTCGAAGAGCTGGAACAGGTCATACTGATTGAACATCTGCCTGATCAGAAGGTATACCAGGACACGAGGTTAACTCCTAAGCTCAGGAAAAAACCCATTCAATTTCTTATAGCTAACATGGATTGTTTTGCTTGGTCTCATCTCGACATGATAGGGATCCCACCGGAGATCACCACTCACAAGTTGAGCCTGGACCCGAAATTCCATCTAGTCAAGTAGAATAGGAGACCCCAGTCTGAGATCAAACATGCTTTCATCAAGGACGAGGTAACCAAACTCCTTAAAATAGGGTCCATCCGGGAAGTCAAATACCCACAATGGCTAGCGAATGTAGTAGTAGTCCCTAAAAAAGGGAACAAACTGAGAGTGTGTGTGGATTATAAAGATTTAAATAAGGCATTCCCCAAAGACTCTTTCCCTTTGCCTAACATTGATCGCATGATTGATGCCACGGTCGGCCACGAGATCCTCAGTTTTCTCGATGCCTACTCCGGGTACAACCAAATATGAATGAACCCAGATGATAAATAAAAGACCTCTTTCATCACCAAGCATGGCACATACTGCTTAACGTGATGGCGTTTGGATAAAAAATGCCGGTGTCACTTAACAACGCATAGTAAACCCGATGTTCGAAGAACAAATAGGGAAATCCATGGAAGTTTACATTGACGATATGTTAGTTAAGTCCTTGCGATCAGAGGACCATTTAAAGCATTTGCAGGAAATCTTCAGCATATTGAAGAAGTACAACATGAAGCTGAATCCGGAAAAATGTGCGTTCGGAGTCGGATCAGGTAAATTTCTCGGGTTCATGGTATCCAACCGAGTAATCGAGATCAACCCCGACAAGATCAAAGCTATCGAAGATATCACGGTAGTAGACAACGTGAAGGCCGTGCAAAGGCTAACCAGGCGCATTGCCGCCCTGGAATGATTCATATCGAGGTCCTACGATAAGAGCCACCGATTTTTTTCGTTACTGAAGAACAAAAACAACTTCACACGGACCCCGGAATGCCAACGGGTCTTGGAGTAACTTATAGATCCCATCACTTCTTCACACGCCGAGGACAGACGAACAACTGTACTTGTATTTGGAAGTATTAGAAATAGCGGTAAGTGGAGTCCTGGTTCGGGAAGAACAAGGTATGCAATTTCCAATTTATTCTGTTAGCAGGACCTTAGGTGAGGCTGAAACTAGATATCCTCACCTAGAAAAATTGGCGCTCGCTCTGCTAAGTGCCTCTAGGAAACTGAAGTCGTATTTTTAATTCCATCCTATATGTGTTGTGACAACTTATCCATTAATAAATATAATGCATAAACTCGAACTCTCGGAACGATTGTCCAAATGGGCCGTAGAAATCAGCGGCTACGATATTGAGTATCGACCTTGAACAACCATTAAGTCTCAAATTTTGGCAGATTTCGTGGCTGACTTTACGACGGCCTTGATACCCGAGGTCGAAAGGGAGTTGTTGATAAACTTGGGGACGTCCTCGGGAATCTGGACCCTCTTTGCGGATGGTGCCTCGAACGTAAAAGGGTCCGGACTTGGCATCGTACTGAAGCAACCCACGGGAAATATAGTTAGACAATCCATTAGAACTGTGAAATTGACTAACAACGAGGCTGAATATGAGGCCATGATTGCAGGTCTCGAACTGGCCAAAAGCATTGGGGTAGAGGTGATTGAAGCTAAATGTGACTCCCTCTTAGTGGTGAACCAATTTAATGGAACGTTCGAAGTCAAAGAAGAATGAATGCAAAGGTACCTAGATAATCTGCAGGTAACATTTCATCGGTTCAAAGAGTGGACTTTGCAGCACGTACCTCAAGATCAAAATATCAAGGTCGACGTCCTTGCAAACTTAGGGTCGTCGGTCGAAGATGACGAGCTCAAATCGGGGGTAGCCGTACAACTCATGAGATCGGTAATAAATGAGGGTCACACCGATATAAACTCAATGAGCCTAACTTAGGATTGGAGAAATAAATACGTAAAGTATTTGAAGACTAGGAAACTGCCCTCACATACAAAAGAATCGAGATCCCTACGCACAAAATCAGCCCGATTCAGCTTATCCGAGGATAGAACCTTGTTTAGAAGAATATCCGATGGCCCGTTAGCAATATGTCTGGGACCGGGAGATATCAAGTATGTTCTGAGGGAAGTCCACGAGGAATCCTGCGGAAATCATTCAGGGACCAAATCATTGGTTCGAAAGGTAATCAGAGACGGCTATTACTGGATCGACATGGAAAAAGATACGAAGGAGTTCGTACGAAAATGTGACGAATGCCAAAGACATGCTCCGATGATTCACCAACCCGGGGAACTGTTGCATCCGGTCTTGTCACCATGGACATTCATGAAGTGGGGAATGGACATCGTCGTCCCCCTTCCAGGGCACCGAGTAAGGCTCAATTTATCTTGTTTATGACTGACTATTTTTCTATGTGGGTTGAAGCACATGCGAACGAGAAGTTAAAGGATAAGGAAGTCATCGAATTTATTTGGGACCACATCATATGTTGGTTAGGAATGCCATCAAAAATTGTATGTGACAACAGGAAATAATTTATCAACAGCAAAGTGACCAAGTTTCTCGAAGATCGAATCTTATCGACACCTTATCACCCAGTGGGAACGGACAAGCCGAATCGACCAACAAAACCATACTCCAAAACCTTAAAAAAAGGTTAACCGATGCCAAAGGAAAATGGAAAGAGATCCTACCCGAAGTCCTTTGGGCATACCGTACGACCTCGAAGTCCAGCACCGGGGCCACTCCGTTCTTATTGGTTTACGGTGCTAAAGCTCTAATACCGGTCGAAGTCGGGGAACCAAGTATCAGATTCTGATATGCAACAAAGGGATCAACTAACGAGGCCATGAATACGAGCCTGGAGCTATTTGATGAAAGGCGTGAAGCCGCTCTTGTTCGATTGGCTGCCAAAAGCAACGGATCGAAAGGTATTACACTCGAAGAGCCAACCTTCGATACTTCAACGTCGGGGACTTAGTGCTAAGGAAGATCACATTGAACACCAGAAACCCGAGTGAGGGAATGTTCGGGCCGAACTTGGAAGGTCCATATCATATCATCGAGATCACCGAAAAAGGATCCTACAAGCTCTGGATGATGAATGGCGAACAACTACCGAGCAATTGGAATGTAACTCACCTAAAATGATATTACTGCTAAGGTATTACCCCATTCGTTTTCTTTTGTTCATATCTCAGACTAACTCTTGCAGGTAATCGACAAGGAAAAGTACAAAATTTTAGGTCTGAAAGCACGAGTTGCACTCTTTTTCCCTAACTTAGAATCAAAGGCCGGAAACGAACCGTTAACAACAATCAAAATAGTATCCGAGGCATTACTTCGATCAGCCTCGAACATTAGGGTTATTACCCTCCGGTATCAACTTTAGCATGGAAAGAGATTTCGGAATTGAAGGGTCTCGATCGATAGGATTCAATGTAAGGGCCAAACGGTCAAATGAACCGTGCCCATGTAGACTGCTCGAGCCCTATCCCAAAGCATGTACACATATATCCTTATTATGCACAAGAATAAAGAGAAGTCTCTTCCTTGCAATCATTTTGTAGTTTAATTTCTTCTTTACATTCCTTAAAGAATTTCCTACTTCTGATTCCATAAAGGTAACAAGCCCAAGGGTAATTTTTAACCAGAGTTCAAATGATCACTCTCTCACTCGGGGACTACCGTCCGAAAATAAACTCGGATGGCCTAAGCTACTAAGACGTCGGAGGCATAAGACCTATCAGGTAACCCCCAAAATTTAAAGGCCACGACCATCCTCGCTCGGGGACTGTTATCTTAGGTAAGCCCGGATAACTCGGGAAAGAAAGTCCAATGGGAGGATCCCGAACTAAAAGGCTACAGACACTTTAACACGGCTCAGAGACGTCGGAGACCCGTAACAAAAATTAGCCCTTCTAAAAAAGGAAAATTTTTCATAACCTGTTCTAAAGGCTACCCTCAGCAAGCTATAAACCTAAACTATTTTGGGAAAAGACTTCGGTAACACTGAATCCCTACAATGCCTTAACACAAAGTAACATTAAAGGCAAGGTTTGTTCGAACCTTCGAACATAACCTACTTATTTCATGCTTAGGCATTTTGACCTTTTTACGAACATAAATGATAAATCAAAGGAAATATCCAAAATGGCCTAATCTTCATCAGGGGACACACCGCCGCCTACAGGGTCTTCGGCGCCATCAGACTCATCCGACTGCTCAGACCCCTCGGAATCCTCCTTGGGATAAGCCAGCTCCGGGTCCTGGCTTCACATATCTTGGCAATCTCGATTTCAGCCAGTATGTCGAACATCTGAGCATGGACTCCCTCGAGGGCCTCCCTTTGAGGGCCTTCCTTCGATATTGCCACCTCACATGTTTTACCATGTTTTTGGCTTGTTCCTGAATTGCCTCGACATCGGCCTTGAACTGGTCCACTGTATCATCGGCTTCGGTCTTGGCCACGACCACCTCTGACCTGGCCTCCCCGAGCTCCTTGGACAGATTCTCTTGATCAGAAACAACCGAGTTCCGCTGATATTGGAGCTCATAGATCTTCTTGGCCTATACCAAGGTATTTTCTTTTGCAGTCCAGAGCTGGACCTCAGCCGAAGCCAGTTGTTCTTGGGCGGTCTCGTTTTCCGAGGCCAGGCGGTTCATATTCTTCTTCCATTCCTAGTACTAAGCCTTCACTATGTCCACCTCCACCTGGAGCTGCTTGATCTGGTCAAGTCTCTTCTGGACCTGCGGGTTCAGGTCGTTAGCCATTGTTTCTGAATCGTCATCACTAAGTTCGAATACTCGTCTTACCTGCTCGACCGGATCGACATTTTCCTTCTGAGCCGCTTCTGGCTCGGCCTGAAGTTTGTCACTGAGAAACTTATAGGAGTCCCTCTTCTCAGTTAGCTCCCGAACCTCGACCTCGTGTTGGGATAACTCCTCGATATTGGATGAAAGTTTCATGGTGAAGCACCGAGGCATGCGAGCATAAAGAAAAGTGTTGCGATTATTTATAACTTAAAATCTAAAGAACTAAGTAAATAGGCACTCGAAGTTACCCGATTCAACGCCTGTTGAGCTTCATTGAACATGCAGGATGCTTCCACCTCGTCCATCTTGGCCTGATCCTCTTTGGTCACCAAGCACCAAAGATAGCTAGAAACCCCCACGGGGGCGGAGAGAACTCGGGCATCCTCTGAGATATAGATAACTATTGACCACTTTCGGTCAGGATCAGCCGAGAATCGATCCACTAACTTCGGGCTCGAAGAAGGCCCGCTAGCTCCCGAAGACGGTGCTTTCTTTGTCACCGGTAAATCACCAAAACCAATAACATCCTCCGAGGCGATACATTCTAAGCCATCAAAGAAGTTATAGAGATCTGCCGCCCCCTGAGGCCCCTCGTGCAAACGATCCTTTAGCATACTGGCCTCGTTGATCATGGAGTCGGAGAATAGGGGAGACCATGTGAGATCAATCACCCCAAGCGCATCTTTCGGGGCACTCACTTCTGCTTGAGAAATATCCGCCCCGGCTTCCTCTTCGACCACTCTATCTTGGAGCATAGAGGTATCGCCCTTCTGCGATTTAGGGACCTTGATCACTGCCCTCTCAGCAGCCTCCTTGGCATGGGGTAATACGATGTAGAATCGCACCCGAGCCACCAGCTCGAAATCTTCTTCTTTTTCCGACTCATCCCTCAGTCGGTGGACTAAGTCCGATGGGAGGGCACCGATGTTTTCTTTGAGTTTGCGCGCCTGCCTCTTTTTCGGTTTCTGCTTCTCCAAGTTCGGGGATCTCGGATCCCCTTTTCTCTTCTTCTCTTTTTCTCTTTATCCTGCTTCAATGAAGGAGATTGGGGGAGGACGATTTCATCTGCGGATGGGGGACTCATCGCAACATCCTTCCCAAGGCCTAGAAAGAAAAAGAGGTGAGTAAGCTTGGAAAGAAACCCAAATGATGTCAGTTCTAGGAAAACGTTTTATCGTGAGAACGGCCTCCCACCGGCCCTTTGTATGTTCGTGCCATGTGCGCTCAGAATAGGGCTTCGATGATACGATGCCCTCGACCCACTCTTTGAGTCGAGGAACTGCATCCGGCATCCGAGCGACAGCTGCACCACGAAATATCGATTAGGTGAGAGAAAAGGAAAAAGAAATAAGCAAAATCTTAAAAGTGAAGTTATACTCACGTTTCATGTTCCATTTCTCGGGAAATGGCATTTCCACTACTGGGATTAGATTCGAGGTCTTCACTCAAACGAACCGGCCCAAACAGCCTCTGTCTCGGTCCTCATCTATGCTCGAGAATGGGGCCTTAGTAGCCCGATGGGCAAACTTTATCAATCCCCCTCGGTAGAGTCGGGGATTATACAGACGCATGAGATGGTCGATTGTGAAGGGGCACTTGTCGAGCTTGCTTACGAAGACACGAAGCAGAATTAACAATCCTTCAAAATGAAAGTTGAATCTACCTGAGCGTCACGTCATACCTTTTGCAGAAGGCAATGATAACTGGGTCTAGAGGGCCTAACGTGAAGGGATAAGTGTAAGAACTTAGAAAACCCTCCACGTGGGTAGTGATTGATTCCTCAGGCGTAGGCACCACCACATGTTTATCGGCCTAAATACAATCTTCCTTGACTTTGGGGAGGATATCATCAGTGATGGAGCATATATACCTCGAGACCGGCTCTCATCGACCCGGTATGGAAGGGGTTTTCTCGATCTTGAAGTCGTTCCCAGTTGGGCACCCCGTAGGAACGAATATAGTTGAGGGGGGTTCCGGTGTCTTTTCCTCGACAACAATAGACGAAGCCTTTTCTTCTTCAGACGGTCTCGAGGAAGAGGGAGTTTCTTTTTGAGGGACAGCTTTAGAAGTCTTTGCCATTGCTTCTGAGTAAGGGTGAAAAGATGGTACTGATGAAAGAGAGGGTGTATTTGGAAGATAGTTTATAAAATTGTCAGAAAACTATAAAGGCAAAAGTTTTGAACTTAAGCTGGAAAATCAGAGGATGAAGGTGATGAAAGTTTTCTTAAGCGCACAAGAAAAGGAGTTTGAATGTAAAAGTTCTAATGGATGGAAGAGTGAAGTATTTATAGTTTGCAAAACGGTGGTTCAAAACCCGTATTGGCCGACCAACAACTGACACACATTTAATGCCTTGAAGACTGAACTGACGGGATATTTCAGTGACCTTTTGTCTCTTAAATCATGATTTATCGAAGTAAGGCTTGAAAGTTCATATCATTTCCCATCGTCTTCTCTCCGAAAAATGAGGGAACTATCTGTATACGGTCGAAATCAGGTTCGTATATTTTATGACCAGTCGAGACCGAAATTTGACGGGTCGGAGCTGGACCCCTGGATTATATCGAACCAAGGCGGGGAGTTAAATCGTTGAGCTCATGATTCTGGGACCGAACAAGATCGAGGGAACTTTGTCGAGCCAAATAACCAAAATATTCGTGATCATTTGGAGATCACGGCAGAAATCTCGGCACATATCAAGGAGAGGCCGATTAATTAGCAAATCACAAAATTTTTACCTTTTATAGAATTGTATCAAGAGCAGGGCTCTCCTACAATATAAAGGGAGGTCTGATTATTTGTAAAACACATAGTGACACACATCAAAGAAGCAATATATTGATCCTTTCTAGTTATTGTTATCTTGTTAACCTGTTCTATCGTCAATTGAGACATTTCTGGACTCGAGTGTGACCAACCTTCTATGCTAAGACTGTTCAATTTGTGTGATTTGCATTAATTTTCTTGTCGTTAATTTCAATATTAATCTGTTCTTTCAATTTGTATCAAATTATAGCACATATCCTTAAAATCGTGTATAAATTCAATTTTTATCCGATTTTAGGGTAAACAAGTTGTTTCTAACATACTGATTCAAATAAATGCCTTACTTTAATTGATTCTTAAAAGAAACTTATTATATTATTTGACGCTTTACTTTGTTTAGATTGTTATCATGCTTTGCCTCGACTGATCCTTAAAATAAACTCATTATCTCAATTTATGCTTTATATTATTTAAATTTTTACTACGATCTACTTTATCTGTTTCTAAAATAAACTCATTGACTCATTGGATGCTTTATTTTATTTAAATCATAATCATTCTTTATTTTAATTAACTATTTAGATACACTCTTATCCCATTGATGTTTTACGCTATTTAAACTGTATGCATGCTTTACCATAATTGATTCTCAAAATAAAATCACTATTTCATTTGAATCTTTACTTCTTTCAATTTGTTATCATGTTTACATTATTTAAATAAACTCTTTGAAGCATTTATTGGTAATTGATACGGACACGATATACCTGGTGGCACGAGATGTTGTCGTGCGAGTGTGACTTATCTTATGGCACGAGATATTAGCCGTGCGAAGGTGATTGATGATGTGTGCACGGGATGCCATGTGGGTAAGATTTGTGACTTGTGATTTGCAATTATGAGGTGTGGTACCTCGGGATGATTCTTGTTGGAAATCTTGCGTGGAAATGGCTTGATTATTTGGAGTATCCTTTGTTTTCATTAATTTAATTCACTTGTATCTTAATTGTGTTCTTAGTATTTTGCTGCTTTATCATCTGCTTACTTCATGCTTCCATTTATTGCTTCTATTTTCCATCGTTGGTTTCATATTAATGTTCCTTCCATTGTTAACTTATATAGTCTCTCCGTTGATAGTTTTACATTGATATTATTTTCTCTATTAGCTTTATATTATTACTGTGCATAGATTTTTCCATGACTAGTGAGTGTCTTGACTTACCTCATCACTACTCCATCGAGGTTAGTCTTGATACTTACTGGGTACCACTGTGGTGTACTCGTGCTACGCTTCTGCACATTTTGTGCAAATCCAGGTGCTTCAGATCGTGTTGGTTTTGAGAGTAGTATCTGCATGGCTGGAGCCTTCAAGGTCTTAACTCGCAGGCCTCGGAGTCACCTTCTGATATTATCATTCCTGTTGTTTACATTCATTTCAAAACATTATTGTATTTAGAGATTCGAGTGTATTTCAGTAGAGTTATGCATCTATACTATCGGTTTTGGGGTTGTACAACTATTGTTCGACTTTTGCTACATTATCTCATTTATTAGTTTAAATCTTATATTGTTAAGTTGTTTATTTCTATTAGATCTATTCATGTGCTAGGCTTACCAAGTCTTAGAGATTAGGTGCTATCACGATTCCTAAGGTGGGATTTTGGGGTAGCAGGTACGAGGTGGATTTGGACTAAACCCGCAAAAGTTTGAACCCGCCTCGTGTTGCCTCGCATAGCTATTTTTCTATTTTCAACCCGACCACACCGCACCCGCAAAGATTCGCCCCGCCCCCGCTTAAGTTTTATTTTTCTTTTTTCCTACATTTTGTTATTTAACTAAAACAAATAAGTTTATGTTTTCTTTTCGAATTCAGCGAAAATGTAGAGCGTACCACCTTCGTCAATTATTTTGATGTACAAAGGTAAGAAAACATGGTCTTACTTACTAAAAATTTGTTTCTTAGAAGCTCAAAGAAAGATAGCGAAAAAATATTTTATTTTGAAAGCAAAGAGGTTCATTATTTTTAAAAATGGAGAGCTTATTACTTACATTACTCAAGAAGTTTAATACTTTATTTTTCTACTTTGTGTTTTCATCGCCGGAAAAGACCTCATTTGTATTCGGATCGACGAATATTTCAAAATTGCAAACTAAATGATATTCTTGACCAGATATACTTAATCCCTTTGTGTACGGTAAAAATCAGGGAGTCCGATTTTGGGACCGTTATGGCACCCCACGACTGACCTCAAGGAGCCCGAACTGGAATTCATTGTTCGACCCCGAGGTGTATCCCTTGAGGAAGCACATCGAAGGCTCATTGTGCTCGATCCCGATGCAGCATAAATCAACGACCATCGTGGAAAGGCGGGAAGTTCCCAACGGCACATGGCTAGAGCTAACAAAGTTTGTAAGAATGGTACAAGTCTGTACCAAGCCATTAAATAATTGTACCAGCTGTATTACTTTGTAATAATAATTACTTTGTACCAGTTGTACCTGCCTCGACCAGCTCGAGACCCGATCAGCAGCTGCTTGGTTTGCATGTCACTGTTTTCCTTTGCTCTTACCTTGTTCTCCTAGCTCATACTTAGCATCTGTTTCCTAACAACTAACTTAAAATTAAATCACGTATTTTTAGAACCACAAAATCAAATATAATTGTCATTACCATTTTCAAGGTAAACAGTTTGGCGCCCACCGTGGGGCTAAAAAATAATAGTGATTGTTTTAGTGCTGGTTTTTTTAAAAACACAAGTTATTCTTGACACTTTTTCTTGTCCAAGAATCTTTGATTTCAGGTCAAAAGATGTCTAACTCAGTGAATGTACACGAAAACAACGGCCCCGAAGATCATGGAGAGAGCGGTGTATCTGTTCCAGGTGCCGGTGTACCACTGCAAAACCCTGGGGTGGAACCAATACCAATCCCCATAGATGTGGGCTCAAGCAACGCCTAACATGTCGATATAAGTTCTCATATCGACGGAAGTGTACGCCAGGAAAACCAACATGAAGCGCAGAAAACTCCAGCTCGGGAGGAAAGAGAAGTTAGCCTTCATGTCATTTTTGAAATGTTACAGGAACAACAAGTGGCTATTCCTCAGCTACAAAGCCATTAAAAACCGCGAGCACAACACCGCCAGAAACGGTTCCTCGAGTCAAACAAGCACCGGAAAGGTCGAGCGACAACGGATCAGCAGCCGACCCCGCTGTTATGAGGATGCTTGAAGACCTCAGGAAGAGAATTGGATCAGGCGAAAAGAAGATAGAAGCTAACGACAAAAAGGTGGATACCTATAACTCGAGCGTCGATCAGATCACGGGCGAACCGCCGATTCTGAAAGGTGTAGATTCAAAAATGTTTGTACAAAATCCATTCCCATCAAGCGCGGCTCTGAAGCCCATCTCGAAAAAGTTCAGAATTCCCGATCTCCCGAAGTATAACGAAACCTCGGACCCCAACGAAGCATCACTGCCTATACTTGTGTTGTGAAAGGGAACGACTTAAAAGATAACGAGATTGAGTCTGTCCTATTGAAAATATTTGGAGAAACGCTGTCAAAAGGGGCATGATGTGGTATCATAACCTACCCCCAAATTCAATAGATTCGTTTGCCATGTTGGAAAACTCTTTTATAAAGGCGCATGTCGGCGCCATCAAAGTCGGTACAAGGAGGTCCGACATCTTCAAAATCAAACAGAAAGAACACGAGATGCTAAGGGAATTCATATCTCGCTTTCAAATGGAGCGAATGGAATTACCACCAGTCTCTGATGACTGGGCAGTGCAGGCATTCACTCAAGGCTTGAACGAACGGAGCTCGATAGCTTCGAAGCAGCTAAAGCAGAACTTGGTTGAATATCCCGCCGTAACTTGGGCGGATGTGCAAATCGGTATCAGTCAAAGATCAGGGTGGAGGATGACCAGTTGGGAGCCCCCTAGGGCTCAGTATATCCTAGCAAGCTCATAGCTAAGGAATCAAGGTTTCCAGAGAGAGAAAAGAGGCCAAGCAAGGAAAGGTACCAACCATACTCCGAAGATCGAAGAAGCGCTCCGAGGCGCAATATGCCTCGTAACATTTGAAAGATGGATCGAGGTCATAATTCCCATGGACTCGTGGGCAAAGCCGGTTTCAATAGGTACACAGGGCCGGTGGAGGCACCCCGATTATCTGAGTACAACTTCAACATTGATGTTTCAGACATCATATCAGCCATAGGTAAAATCAAAGATACCAGATGGCCAAAACCCATACTGTCAGATCCTTCAAAAAGGAACCCTAACTTGGTGTGCGAATATCACAGCACTCACGGTCATAGGACCAAGGATTGCAGACAGCTCCGGGAAGAGGTAGCCCGACTAATCAGTAAAGGGCACCTTCGAGAATTCCTCAGTGACCGAACTAAAAATCAATTTCGAGAAAAAGAGGCGAATAGGAAAAACAAAATAGAAGAACCACAACACGTCATCCACATGATCATTGGAGGGATCGACACTCCACAGGGATCCATCGTCAAAGGAATGAAAATATCCATCACCAGGAAAAGCGAACTCGGAGTTACATACTTGAGGACGCCCTCACATTCAGCGAAGAGGACATTGAGACCCTATCTCAGCCCCATAACGACGCATTGGTAATTTCTTTTCTTTTGAATAAATTTCAAATTAAATGTGTGCTCGTGGATCCAGGTAGCTCGGCCAACATAATCAGGTCGAGGGTAGTAGAGCAACTCGGCTTGCTCGACCAGATCGTGCTCGCCTTTCGAGTCCTTAATGGATTCAACATGGCGAGCGAGACAACAAAATATGACATCACCCTCCCGGTCAACGTGGCCGGCACAACCCAAGATACCAAGTTTCATATCATCGAAGGTGACATGATGTACAATGCCTTACTTGGGAGGCCGTGGATACACTGCATGAGAGTCGTACCGTCAAACCTTCATCAAATGATGAAATTTCCAACGGAGGTCGGAATAAAAATAGTACACAGGGAACAACATGCAGCAAGAGAGATGTTCGCGGTGCACGATGTGGCACCAACACCGATGCCTTCTGCACAGAAGGAGCCAAAGGACGAGCAAACAACCAAGTAGAAACCACAAACTACGTTCTCAGCTGCACTCGAATGGACGAATAAAGGATCTTGTCGCATCCTCGGAAGGAGTAATTGAAACACATCAAGGCTCGAATGCTACCACAATTAAGGTATAACCCCCTCTCTTTCTTATTCACGTTTTCTACTAACTCATGTGCAGGTGTTCGATTGAGAGGAATCGAAGCACCCTCCAGCTCGAAGATCTTAGGTTTTAAATCATGCGTTGTGCTCTTTTTTCCTTAGACCGGATTTTATCCCAAATGGGTTTTACCGACGAGGTTTGTAACGAGGAAACATCCATATACTACCTAAGGAGAACTCATCAAGTACTCAAGGCTTCTCTTCAATCAACCTAAAATACTGGGGGGCATCCCCTCGGGAGGTCACCTCCTCGAAGAAATTGAAATATGCCAAAGAGGGTCTCGACAGGAGAATGATGTATCGGGTCAAACGGTCGAATGAACCGTGTCCGCGTAGAATAATCGAACCCTCGATGACAAAAACATGTATGCTTGTACCAAGTAATCGAAGGAGTATATGTTATCATCAAAACACTTTATGCTGCAAAGAAGTTTGCTATTTTCACAAGAAACGGCTCCAGGGCTGAAAGCTCCCAAAAACTCGGGGACTGTCATCAATAGTCAGCTCACCAAGTCACCCAACCTCGAGCTCGTAAGCCCTCCATGAGGCAATATCAAATCTGTAAGACCTCGAAGAGGCATGCTCGTAAGCCATTCATGAGGCAACATTTCGTAAGCCCACCATGAGGAAATATCAAATCTGTAAGACCTTGAATAGGCATGCTCGTAAGCTCTCCATGAGGAAACATTTCGTAAGCCCTCCATGAGGCAATATCAAATATGTAAGACCTCGAAGAGGCATGCTCGTAATCCCTCCATGAGGCAACATTTCGTAAGCCCACCATAAGACAATATCAAACCTGTAAGACCTCGAAGAGGCATGCTCGTAAGCCCTCCATGAGGCAACATTTCGTAAGTCCTCCATGAGGCAATATCAAATCTGTAAGACCTCGAAGAGGCATGCTCGTAAGCCCTCCATGAGGCAACATCAATTTTTTAAGACCTTAAAAAGGCATAATCCCGATATTAAAGTCAAGGCTATATACTCGAACTTGTAAGACCCCTAAAAAGGCATACCCTCGATATAGACGTCGAGACTACCTCACTCGGGGACTAAAAGTCTACGGCCAAACATAAAGACTACAGTCATATCAAAAGGCTCTGGACAAATTAGCGCGGCTCAGAGACGTCTGACTGCCACCACAAAACTACAGGCCTTCAAATACTTCAAACATACTTCGAAAACAACTGGTTAATTAGGATACCCTCGGCATAAGCAAAAGAGATTTGATCATATCAGCTCCAAACAATGAAAGGGCTTCAAAACATTCAGCCTTCGAGCATACCCCCCGAGGTACTCACTTATCGTCACAATCGACTTAGAATCGAGGTTCTGTCGAGCCGTCAAAGAGTCGAACGAACACAAAAACTTCAAAACATTCTTTAACGAGGGAAAACAATAGCCACATTAAAGGTTGCATCGACCCAATGCGTAAGAGCCTAAGAGCCATCCTAAAAAGCCTCAGGGCCAATCTATAAGCCCTCCATGAGGCAACATCTCGTAAGCCCTCCATGAGGCAACATCAAATTTATAAGTCATCATTGAGGCAACACTGAATCTATAAGACCTCAACAAGGCATTCCCAAATTTGTAAGACACTAAAGGCCACATCGAACCAATGTGTAAGAGCCTAAGGGCCATCCTAAAATGCCTCCGAGCCAATCTAAAGAGCCTCAGGGCCGATTCGAAAAACCTAAGGGTCGACGAGCCTGAGTAAATATTTGACTCGAGGACTGAGCCATAAACGGTTAGCTATCAGCTATTACCAATTGCTCATCAAGCACCAAAACCCAAGGGTTTCACTTCAGAGTCCAACTCATCGGACTAATTATTATAAAACATCAAGAATCAAAACAAAAGCAAAAACACAAACAAGTGGAAAATTTATATAAAGGGAAAATCAAAAGGTTTCTTTATATATATACAAAGACACATTTACGAAGCTCTCTGAGAGACTTATGCAAAGAATCAGAAAGAAAAGGCCTAATCTACTCTCGGGGACTTATTTTTCTTCCCCTCGAGGACTGCGGCTCCATCGGCCTCCTGGGGACAAGCTCCCTCATCAGCCTCTTCCTCGTTGTCTTCAGCATCGGAAACAAGGAACTTGGCATCGAACTCATTTGCCTTGGCCTGCTCTATCTCCTCCGAGAGGTCAAATCCCCTAGCATGGATCTCTTCGAGGGTTTCCCTCCGGGATTTGCATCGGCCGTAATCATTGATTAGCCTCTCTCGATCAGACGCCTCTCCCAACTTCATGCGATCCTCGGCGGCATCTTTCAGGTAGATGGCCACCTTCTTATTGGATTTTGCTCGAACCTCCTCGGTTTCGGCTCGAGCGTCCACGACCTCGACCTTCATCTTCAAAAGATCTGTTTTGAGCTTGGTAATCCTGCTCGTCTGAACCGAGTTTCTCCCTCGAGCATTGTGAAGCTATATCTCGAGGGCGGAGGTCTTAGCCAAAGCATTTCTTTCATCTGCAACATGAGCACCTATCTGTGCCTTCAACTCGTTGCATTCGAAACTGGCCTGGACGAGTTCGCCCCAAAGATGTTCCAGCGCCTCCGTTTTTCTCTGCAACTGAGATGACAGAACATTAGTTTCCGAAAGTGGAAAAAGAAGCCGATATTCCTTAAATATGGAGGTTACATGCTTCTCGAGATTGCCCTCGTAATCTTGACTTCGATTCATCTCCGATCGAAGTTGTATCAACTCTCTTGTCTTCTTCTCACAAAGAAGCCTGAGAGATTTCTCCCCGTCCAAGGTTTTCCGCAACTTAGCCTCACACTGAAGCAGATCGGACTTGAGTTTGTCAAAGGCCTGTGGGAAAGAAAATTCAGTTAAAAGGATAAACATACGAAGCTGAGAAGGCCAAAAAATCACTAAGGCTCACCATAGAGCAGAGCCGTTGAGCCTCCTCGAATATCGAGCGCGCACCCATTGGTCTGGTCTCATCGACCCCAGTTGAACCGCCCCAAATATCCCTGAAGTACCTTCGAAGAGAGAAAAAGATGGTAGCAAGGGACCTTCGTTCAGCCCCTCCCGTGAAACCTGTCCCTCGAGTTTGGAGACCCCGGGTTTGGCAGGCCCAGCGCCTCCGGAACATTTCTCGGCACTAGCTCTCGATATGGTGCCACCCATTTCGGTCATATCACCGCTTGCATGACGGCCAATGAGTGAGAGACATTCCTCAATGGTTGCACCTTCTTTGCGTCTCCGGGCAGGCCCTGCCTCACTTTGGGCATCAACGTCCACCGAGGATCCTTTCCTCTTACTGCCTTGACTTGGCTCCGAAGCCAAAGGTCTTTCCTCCTCTCCGAGAGGGCATGGTCTCACTTCAGAAAATTGACCAATACCTGCAGCAAAGAAATTATTAAACATAAGGAGGAGCATTCTTTAAAAAAGGAATCGTACAACACATACCATGGTGTTATGCTTCCCATCTGCCATTTGACAAATCTCGCCACTTGTGTTCATCATAGGTTGGACAAGCTGCCAGTTTTGGAGTCCAAACCGCTAGGTCGGGGACCTCAATGGCGACTACGGGATCGTTGCGGAGAAAGAAAGAAAACATTCTTACAGAGTCCGACTCCACTGAGAACAACAAACAGCAAAGCACAACGTATCACTTACGTGTAAAATTTCATTTCTCGGGAAACGGCAGGAACTCCGCAGGAATAATATCAACAGTCCTCACTCGGACAAACCGACTCATCCACCCTCGGTCCCCATATTCATTATCACTGGCGATAAAGGGCCCGGTGGATCGACATCGTAGTGTAATCAGACCTCGATAATGAAAAGGCCGATATAGTCTGATGAGGTGGATGAGGGTGAACTCGAGCTCGGCCTTCTCTACAAAGAATCTTATCATCAACACTATCCGCCAGAACGATGGGTGGACCTGAGCCAAGGTAACTCGATACTTTCGACAAAACTCGAGCACGACTCGATCGAGAGGGCCCAACGTAAAGGGGTACGTGTATACATTCAAAAACCCCTCTACGTGGGCCATGATATCCTCTTCCCGAGAAAGTATCTGCAACATCACCTTTCTCCCCATCTGCAGTCTCTCTTCTATTGATGAAATGAACCTCGATGCGTGTTCTCGATGGCCCAGAATGTCGAGAGGTATCTAATGTAAAGTCCTTCCTCGGGACGAAACAGTTCGAGATTAGCTTGCCAGACGCCGGCGGTGTACCACTGACCGGACGGGAAACAAAGGCAGAACTTCCCTCTTCCCGGTGAGCGGATTTGGGCATGGCAGCCATAACTCCTGTGAAGCAGGTAAAAGAAGATGAAAACTCGGGCGAAAGCTTCAAACTGAGATAGCAGAAGAAATAATGCAAGAAGAGGAACTCCAAAGGGAAAACTAGTTTTGCAAACAACAAATCCCTCAATGAATAAAAAGCAGATATATATATAGGAAAAGCGGAGACTATTCATTTACTCTGATAGCCAATCAGCTCTGGTAAAGCCGTTATGGCATCTTGGGAAACGTACCGGCGAGGCCACCTCGGTCAGTTCACAGTCGCATCATGAGAATGACGTGATCATACAGCGTTCGAGGGATCGAAGGGTTAAATCAACCTCGGGAAGGTATGCAGCTGAAATCTGAACGGCCCGATCTCGAGGATCTCCATTACTCCGAGACCCGGCTTGAAGAGGCTAAATTTAACTTCGAAGATTAAATTTTGTATAAGCACTAAAAGGCAAAGTTTTGAAGACACGAAACGAAGAAATCCTTACATTCCCAAAAATGTATTACAAAACTCCCCCGGGGAGCCCACATACAAAAAAGAAGACGTGAAAAGGGCAAAGTATTCTATCCTTCGTCCTCACTACTTCCCGAGTCGCTTGCCGAGCCCTTGTCCGAAGAAGTCGGAACTGCTGATTCATCTTCCAAGGCCTTGGTTTCTTCGATCTCAGCAGAGAGATCAAAACCCCTGGCATGCACCTCCTCAAGGGCCTGCCTACTAGCTTTCAAACGAGCATGAGCAATGGCCCGAGCCAGTTTGAGCTCGGCCTCTTTAGATATCTCTCTGGCCCGATTATTTGCGGCATCGGCATCATCTTTATACGAAGATACGAATGCATCGTCCTCAGACTTGGTCGTTGATAATGCAGCATCCTCCTCTTGAGCACCTCGAAGAAGATCCTGAGTCGAGGATAGCTCCTTCCGAAGAATGTCCCTCTCCGAGGCCATGCTACCATTATGCCGCTTCAGCTCTAGGATCTCAGCATCTTTGGTCGCAATCTCCCCCCGAAGCTACCCCGCCAGGGCATCTTTCCGCTCAATCTGCAAATACCGAACTAAGGTAATAAGAACCAAGTTATAACAATAAAAGACAAGCTCGTGAAATACAAGATCACCTGCTCGATAAAGCTAGCCCTCTCCTGGAGCGCCTTCTCTGAGCCTGCTCGGAGGTCGACCAACTCCTCCTTTTTTCGGGCATACAGAGCCTTCAGCTCATTTGACTCCGATGTGAGCTTCTTAAGCTCCTCCTAACGACAACTCAGCTCATCTTGTAGCTTGGATAAAGCCTGATCACACAGCGTCATGACCTACAACACAAAGGGAGAGAAGTTAGAAAAACAAGAATAAACACTTGAAGCACAAAAAATATATCGAGAAATTACCCATTTTTGGAGTCTCGTAGCCTCCTCAAAAGCAACCGCGGCACCAAGTTCAGAGTCTTTTTCGACGCCGGCAAAGTATTCCTTGAATAAATCATCCTCTCTCTTAGAGGCCCCAACGTCGGGAGCTTCCCTATTCTGGGTATCCCGTATTTTCCCCGATGAAAATGACGGGCCCGGTTGCAAATCGCTCAGGGCATCAACTTCTATCGAGGATTCCCCTCGCCTTCGAGGAATCCCGGAATCGGCCCCTCCAACCATGTGTTCATCGACACCGGGCACGTCCTATCCGACGGTTGACTCGGGGACCGCACCCAAACCCTCCTCGAGGGTATCCTCAGTGCAAGGTGGGTCTACATCGGACACCTCCGCCTCGGGAGTCTCCTGCCCAACAACTCTCGAAGCATCAGCACTTCGACTTACCCTTTGTACCAAAGGGTAACTATCATCATTTTCGTCTTCGGTCCGAAGACTTTCTGCAGCTGCTGAGTTCAAAATCGTGGCGTCGGTCTTAGGCTTTCGAGCCTTAGGTTTCTTTGGTTTTAGAGATTCCGCCGGCGTCTCCTCTTTCCTCTTTTTTCCCTTAGCGGGCTTTTGGGCCTCTTCTTCGCCAGGAGGAGGCGGTCTCATTGAAACGGCTTCCCCTAGGCATGCACAAACATAAAAACACGAGACTTGTCGCCATGAACTCTACTCGTAAGAAACCGAGAAATGACAGTGATGAGAGCATACCATGATTTTTGGCCTGCCATCGCGTTTTGGACAAATCGGGCCAAACACGTTCATTATACGGAGAGGCAGAATCCAAGAGCCTAACCCATCCCGGGAGGTCCCTAACCGTACCAGGGAACCACACAGTGGCTATGCAATCAGAAAAGAATAAAGTAGAAAAGCAAAGGGGTCAATTCAGAACCAGAAAAAAGGCGATTCAGGTGATAAAACATGCTCGATACAGGAACACTTACGTCTCATGTTCCATTCCTCCGGGAATGGCATCTTCTCGGAAGGGATGAGATCCGAGGTTCTAACTCGAACAAACCGGCTCATCCATCCCCAGTCTTTGTCTTCGTCGATGCAGGAAAAGAATGCCTTGGCAGATCGACGTTGCAGCTTGACTAAGCCCCCTCGATAGAGACGAGGGCTATATAACCTGATCATATGATCGAGGGTGAAATACATCCCCCCGGCCATGTTCGAGAAATATCTAATCATATAGACAATTCTCTAGAAAGAAGGATAAATTTGACCGAGTGTCACTCGATACTGGCGACAGAAATCGAGAATCACCGGGTCTATCGGTGGAGAAGAAGAATTTACGGGGCCTAAAGTGAAAGGATACGTATATGTGCTGAAGAAGCCAACTTTATGTGTAACTACGCTTTCCTCAGATGAAGGGATTTCTACTTGCACTGCTTCCCCCCAGCGGCAGTCTATCTTCACCCTCTTCACGTTGGTCAACACACTTATGTACCGAGACATGTGCTCGCATCGGCCCGGTGTGGAGAGTGGTTTATCGATCTTAAAATCGGAAGATGTTTCGAAAGGACCAGGAATGCATTCCTCAATTCGGGGAGGCACTCCTGATTTGCCTTTAGACGGGCGTGACGAAGAAGCAATTCCCTCTTCTTGAGGGACCGTTTTGGAAGTTTTGGCCATGCTTATAACATATTTCCAAAGCAAAAAGATGAAGAAATGAACGCAGAAGAGGGATGAAAGAAAGAAACTATTAGCAAAGATTTGAAGGCTAGAAGGTGTCATAAAAGCTTGAAAGATGGAAAATGGAAGTATTTATAGGAATCGTTTTGAACATGTTGAGAAGCGGAAAGGTTGATCAAAAACGGTTCGTGGGCTTTTCAAGAACCGTGCTGACAGCAACCACTGTGCAGCTTTTCTGCCATGACATTTAATGATCTGACATGGCTGACGTCATAGTGAAGATACTGAAGAGGCAAGAACTCAAAATCGTTTCTTATCATTTCACTCCAAGAAACGCGGGGACTATCTGTGTACAGCCAAAATCGAGGAGTCCGATTTTGGGACCGTTATGGCACCCCACGACTGACCTCAAGGAGTCCGGACTGGAATTCATTGTTCGACTCCGAGGTGTATCCCTCGAGGAAGCACATCGAAGGCTCATTGTGCTCGATCCTGGTGCAGCATAAATCGGCGACCATCGTGGAAAGGCAGGAAGTTCCCAACGGCACGTGGCTAGAGCTGACCAAGTCTATAAGAATGGTACAAGTCCGTACCAAGCCATTAAATAGTTGTACCAGCTGTGTTACTTTGTAATAATTATACATGTACTATGTTGGGATTCTCCCTCCTATATAAATGGGATACTTGTCATTTTTTGGACAGACAAAATATTCAGTACAACAAAAACATTCTCTGCCTCCTTAATATATTCAATACTTGTTCTACAAATTTATTGTCTTTCATTCATTATGTTCATTAATTGTTCTTCATTTATTGCCCATTATTGATCATAAAGGGCCATCTTCGAGGCTCTCCACACTGTTATTCCTCCATCGGACGTCCTCAGTTAGGCGTCGTATCTCCACCTCGAGGCCCTACCTCGACAAGCTCGAGACCCGATCAATAGCTGCTTGGTTTGCACGTCACTGCTTTTCTTTGCTCTTACCTTGTTCTCCTAGCTCATACTTAGCATCTATTGCCAACAACTAGCTTAAAATTAAATCACGTATTTTTAAAGCCACAAAATCAAATATAATTGTCATTACCATTTTCAAGGTAAAACACCCTTCTTATCATTTTTATTGGCCAAGTTTGTAATTACAAATCAATTATTTTTGTCACCTTTTCAAATTCTTTTGATAGTACACATTTTCAATTATTTCTTTTTATTTTTAATTTGAATTTTGATGGTTAATCGTGTCTCTTGAGTCATTACCGCCTAGGCATATTCTTCGGCTCTATTCATCTTTTTAAGAAAACTAGCTTGATCGTACGATAACCTTCACAAGTTTTGATTTCACTATGCATAGTTATACAGAGACCCCATTAATAGTTACATTTTCTTAAGCTCAAAAAAGAAATTCTTTTATCTATAAACTAGAAAAGGAATGCAAAATAGAACAGCAAATAAAAGTGAATGGTATTATTAGGACAAGTCCGCAATGATACGCAACAACAGTCAAATTCATTATATCAACCCACAACCGCCCGCACATGCATGAACTTAAAAAGAAAATATCTCAACCTGCACCTCCCTGCACCCGCGTACACTCAAACCCGCCCCGCATACACCCAAAATCCGCCCTGTCCCGCAGCCGCCCCGCCCCATTACTATCCCTACTCCATATTCACAAAAACCTTGTAATTCGTAACACACATCCACGGACATCAACCACCCCGGCCCATTCCCCTTTCAAAAACAGAAGTTTTGAATCACCTTCATTTTCACAGCTCTCATTCTCAAACACTTTCAATGCACAAGAATTAATGACCGGCTATTACGTGCATGTTCAAGACAATCATCAAATGAGAAACATTTCATAATGTGACTACACTGTAAAGATAATCCTTACCAAGATCAAATATAGCAGGGTTTTTCCATGTCTTTTTTGCTTTCAATTTCAAGAATAAAATTGGCAACTCCCTGATTTATCTAAGAAGCATAAAGTAACCTCATTTAACGAGAAAGAAAGGGACCTATCTAATGAAGTTACTCTGGCTAAAGAGCTGAATCAAACCATTGAACTTCTGGATCTTTTTCACCTACTTTCTGATCGTGATGCTGATGTCAGCAACACCATTGAACGGAGAAGGGGTTAGTTACTCGGATAAATTTTTCTAGCCAAACTTGGCGCCAGAATCGACAACTCTGAGAAGAAGACGAAAGGTAAAAGAAAAAGATAAACTTTACTTATTACTTTTAAGGTCAAAAGCCCATGTGTCGTGACTTTATTCATCTCTTTGACATGTATTTGGCTTATTATTTTCACCAAATAGGCACAATTGAGCTTTGGTTCAGGTGTCTAATAGGAACAACATTTAGTTTAAGTATTTAAATGAAAAATTCGGGCAAGTTTAAGGTGTCGTACATTTATCCAGCCTATACAAAAAGATTTAAAATGCACATATATAACAAAATTACTCATTGTGAACCCACGGACTCTAAATTCCTAACTCACTTCTACTTGGAATTATGACTGCTCTGCTTTAAAAAATTGTACTAGCACCTGCACCATTTATAATCAGAAAAAATGAATAGCACACAGCTGCTTATCCATATTTAGGAACTTGGAACAAAGTTGTTTACCAAATTAATTGGACGAATGGAAGAAGCTGTAAGTTGGAGAATTAGGATATGTGTTGCTCTTCAGTTAATCAGTTTTAGCAGAGCACAAGCAGAGACAATCACTCTATAAGTAATTCCTGAAAAGAATGAAGGGCAAGTTACAGGTTAAAGTTCTTTGTAGCTACAGTTCGATTATCAATATTTATTTACAGCGTGTAACGTGAAACTCCTATATGAATGTTTGCAGTTCTTCTGAACACTGTTAGGAGAGATGACGTATCTGAAATACTTAAATGTGCAAAACAGGTAATACCAACTAATGCAATTCAAAGGTTAAATAACATATCTGCAATTTTGGCCTGCTCACCATTGTCAAGTATTTCAGGGACTGTAACTATAACCAGCAACAGCTAATTTAATGCCATGCTCGATATCCCCAGCCGGTGATAAAATGAATAGCCGTTGCAGTCATCAATCCCAACAATCCACCAGCAACAACCTGCAGTGGAAAGCTGTCCAGATTAAAGATGTGTAGACTTCACTCTTTGAACTCATTACAATTTATCATGTCATATGCAGGAAACATAAATCATAGATGTACTCTAATACAACATTGTGAAGAAGGTCACTCTTGGAGTTGCATCCTGTGCAGGATAGGAAACATTAGGTTGGTGAATTCTGAGATTTTCCATTAGCATTATTTCATACATCCTTTATATATGCTACTCTAAGGATACACGCGTTGCGCATAAACCCTGTCTGAACAAATACAATTTTGTTTTTAAATTACATAAATATTATATGAAAATTTGTGTTTGACTAAGAATTAAAATTTAAAGAGAAAATTTACGCTCCTGAAAGTGATGGATGTTGATCTGATTTAACTAACTCAACAAAGAAAGAAACTTTACCCCACAAAAGGTCCTCAGTTATCTCGGTTAATATATTCAACTTAAATTTATTTCAGTTTAATAATTTTATTACTTAAACTTTACAAATTATCATGCTTCCTTTATAGTTTTAGCTAGAACATACTCCCTCCTCCATTTCAATTTATCTGAACCCATTTCCTTTTTATTCCATGCCAAAAAGAATGACCTCTTTCCGTATTTGGAAACAATTTACCTTTATGCAATGATTTATAGCCGCACAAAATATATGTGTCTCATTTTACACCACAAGTTTAAAAGTCATCTCTTTTCTTAAACTTCGTGCCTAGTCAAATGGGTTCACATAAATTGAAACGGAGGGAGTATAACTTTTGAAGATTTATGAGTTTTTTCTAAAAAAAAAAAATTCTTGAAAAGTTATATATGCATATGCATTCTTAAGCTAATTTTAGAAGACACAGCGGGCCAGCTAACTGACAAGACATCTTTTTTTCTTCTTGCGAGTAAATGCAACTTGTTCTAGTTCATTAACTAATACAAAATACTATATGAATTATTTCTAACAAAGTAGAAAAGAATAAGCACTATCCTGAAAGTAGAATCTAGTTGCTATGCTTTGATTATTTCTACTCTTTCTTCATTTTGGAGTGAGCTTTCTTTTTTTGTCCAAGAAAATAACTATGCTTCCGAATTCTACATATATCGAGATTCATCCGAATGTTGTCTTTTTATGGAAGCAAGAGTCTATGATTATAATGAATTACTTGCAATTGATGAATTCTGAAAGTAATATGTTAATATTATCCTATGTTAAAACCAGATTTAGAACTTATTCTTTCAAGCAATTTTTACAAATGTTGTGTTTTAGTTTTCTTGTGTGTCTATAATCAATTCATGATATAAATTCTAATTTTAATAAGAAGCCTTCCAACAAACAAATCAGGTTTTTAAGTCTCTGTCTCATTAAATTATAATTTTTCATAAAATATCAAAATTGGGTATTTGTTTCTCGATTCTCGCGTGCTTCTTCATAGTGTAGAATGAAGTTCGAATGTGTAAGTAATCGTTGTTAGTAATTCATTTTGAATTATCGAGAAATAGGTTTAATAAGTTTAACATTTGAATATTGCATATCTAATATAGAAAACAATAAACAAATTGCTATTAAAATTAAATATCAACTTATAATTGATCTTGAAGAATTTTTAACTCATTCCAAAGGAAACAAATAAAGGCCAAGTATGAAAATCAATGTTGCCGGTTTCTGTCTCCTTGTAAGTCCGCTCATATTACCAGTGTGATGCTTATCCCGAGCATGTGAAATCTTATTGTAGTTTATATTCCTCCCCAATCTTCAATGTCTTATTCTTAACCACCGTATGTCGAAGTGGCAACAAGGTGGAGTTAGGATCCCAAATATTATGACTTCTTACATAATTCAAGCAAGAAAAGATATAATAACTTAAATTTAATTTCATTTTAAGGTCTTTAATATTAGAAAAATAATTAAATTATAATTTTATCTAATGTAAAATTATTTCTTAAAGGTTAAAAAAAGCAAATGACATTTCGTTAAGGGGTTTTGTGCTTTAATGTTATATAACTCTTTGACACGGAATAAATTTTCGGTAATATAAGAGTTATTGATGACCCATAAGTTCTTTTACCATGTCTTTTGTAATCTATTACCGGAAAAAGAATTGAAGACGTAACAAAAAAGATGAAGAACTGAAAAATTAGGAAGAAAAGATAAAAATTCATACACAAACTTTACGTCTGCACGCTGAAGGTATTTCATGAGTACAATTCTTTGGTTTCTTTGTGTCTTATAATAGTTGCTACTCCAAATTTCTATCTACCAAGTCCTTTATTTTGTCGAAGTTTTGGATCTTACAATATAACTGAATCCTATTATTTCCCAATGAATAATAGTACTCAAATATTGTACATTTTACGTGTTGGTAAATGAGTTCTAGACTAATGTGCATAGCCCATTATTTAGGACCAGAAATTATAATGATATAAGAGTTCTAGTTGAATTAAATTTCTAAATATTAGGGTTTCTATATAGTTGATATAAGAATATATTTTATTAAGAAACTTTTTAATTGATTTCAAACCCCTAAAGGATATATAATAAATTGACTATTTCATCTAGTGTGAAATCAACTTTTAAAGGGTAAAAAAGGCAAACAAAATTTCGCTAAGGGGCTTTGTGGTTTTAATATAGTATAAATTAACTTTTTCTTTATGCTATCGTGTAAGAAGAGAAAGGTCACAGTAAAACTTGATCTGCTGTTGGAAAGACGATGGAAAAGAGGTGCTATCTGTAGTCAATTTACCATGAAGGATTCGACCTGAGAAGATTTTTCACAAGGACAGAGTGCATACACACACACATGTACATCATTATCATTCATGTGCACCCTACCCCTCCACCCCTCACAAAAGAAAATGATCAAATACAATTCGGAAGCTAGTACAAGATGGTATTTTCAAGTATTCACCAATAATTAAATTCATTATATTTTCAAGGTGAAACTGATATTCCCAGACATAAGGAAAATGAAGAGAAGGCAGAAAGACACAAGGGATAGAAAACAATGAAACAAGACAAAAAGGAAATTTGTGAACATGACAAAATGGGGTGGGGTAGGGAGTTAAATTTCAGAATGCTTTCATTCGATAAGCATTAAAGCCAAATTACAAGAATTTTTTCAAGTTAAATAAGGAAACCTGAGGAGGAGTGTGACCAAGGAGTTCTCGTAACGGTCTGCTATCTGCAAGAGGATGTTCAGAAGGAAGTTCATATAAAATTTGATTCAGAACCTGAAAAGAAAAGGAACAGAGAGTTTCAGCTGAATTTTGGTAATGTTTACAGAAATGTGAGCAATTGAATAAAGTGCTATTCCAAAAGAACTGAAAGGATTGTAAGTCTCTGCTTGAGAATTCCTGTAGAAAAAATGTAAGCAATGCAGAATGAATGTAAATTGATAAACATGACCGCATGCTTGTATGTCAAAAGCAGATATCCCACATAGCAAAATCAACAGGAGAATCACACCTCTGCTTGACGTCCAGCATGTAATCTTACACCCGTGGCGTCATACATGACCTGCCACAAGATTTACCAAATTAGAGATCTCTTGGTTACCAGAAATACAACAGAAGACCAAATGCTCAATTTCCTCATTAGGGAATAGTATTAGATCATGAAAAAGGACACATCTTTGGACAGAAGACAGGACGGAAATACCAACCTCTAAACTTACCCTTGGAAATTACATAAGAAGAATCTTGACTTACTATGAGGAACCAATTTGATCTAATGTTAATAAACCTTCTAGTGGTTATTCTTGCATTAAACAACCAAAGATAAGTATCATATCTATCCCACCTTCCCAACAAATTAAGCTGAACAAGAAAGTAGGATAAACTCTACTTTGGAAAAAATATAGACCGGTGAATTTCATAGACATCTTGACCAACTCTAAGTGTAACATGCCGCCCAAAACAAAAGAGCACATGGGAACAAAAGGACCCTTCCCATTACCAGTAGTCAGACCTGCATTCAATTTTATTTTAGGATCATTTTAACAGAGAAGGTAAATCTGATGGCAAGCAGTGACATCAACAACGAGGACCCAATTTTAAGCCATGATCCACATCCTAGTTAGTCAACATGCAAAAAGTAACTTCAAGACTTATGGTCTTAAGTCAACTTTGATGAGATCTTGTTGAGTACATATTGAACTTGAGTTACTTTCTCCCTTTCTCTATCTCTTAATTCCAAGTAGACATCCCCAATGATCAATCTGAAAGGTGGTATTTTAGATCTTTTATATTACACATTTCCCAGTGTACCTGTCACCAGTGTACAAGTCTAGCACAACCCCTACTCCAATAGAAGGAGTTTTTGTTTTCTTTTCACCAAAATTAAAAACTTCAATTTTTTTTTAACATTTCACCTGCTATTCAATAATTCAACAATGATACCAGAAGCTTAACAAGGTTTTAGATCTAGGATAGAGGAAATTTATCGTTGATGTTTCTACTTTTACTTTTCATTGAGCTTTATTCTTTCTCTTGAAAACATGAAAATAACTTTGTTCTTCATTGAAATTATTTTTATGCTAAAATGGTTCAGGTGTTACCACGCATATTAATATGCAATGTCATAATATCAAAGATTCTGCAATCTTGTATTTGATAATGTTTATTCTAACCTTATTATCTTTTTTATGTTNCCCCCCCCCCCCCCCCCCCACACACACAATATTTAAATATGTGCACTTATCAAAAGAAGTTGATTTTGACAGAAAAGTAAATATTTTTAAAAGCGACAAGTGTAGAAAACTGCCAACAACTTTCAGAACTTTAAGCACAAAGCGCAATTGAAATATGTGCTCTAGTGAAGTATGTATACAACAACAACTACTACGTCTCAGTCCCAAACTTGTGAAGTGTGTGTGTGTGTGTATATATATATATATATTATTTACTTGTTTAACAAAAGAGAAAAAAATATTTTAAAATCTATAAATATATCAGAATACTAATTGAAGCAATTGCAATTAAGGGAGTTATATGAAGTAAAAACCACATCAATCATGTCAAAAAGTCATCTATGTGTTTGAGTTTCAGATCCAAAGATGCAATTAAGTTTTTAAATTTGATTTAGATACTAGGTGTTATTTTTATCAATAAACATTTGCCTAACAATTAATCTATTGGTTTGACCATTAGATAATTTTTGGTGCCCACCTTTTCATAATATAGCTCATGGTCCTCTCAAATTAATAATTTTTTTAAATACTTGGGTGCCAGACTTTAGCTATGATCCATGCCTTTGTTCTTGACACCTTGCTTCAGGGCTCAGGCTTTGTTCTAGATACTACTAGTGAGAGTAGATACACTTCTTGCAGCTTGAGACAATTGCATGGTGTTCCCCTTTCTGACTTTATTTCCTTGTATAAATAACATGAGAGATTCAGATTTATTCACAATCTAGGTATTTTAGTGCTACAAAGTCAGAAATTTACAACATTTCAACCTTGCTTTATTGCATAACGAAGAGTAGGATTCAATCGTTAATCTTAAAAAGTGTTTGCTAGTTATAAGGTTAGATAAAATTTCTGTGACTAGCACAGGTAAAAATCTCTTATTCAGGAAGAATATTTAAACAGACTGCACACCATAATCCTATATAACTAATTCCATGAAAGATCACTCTATTGTATACACTGGTACAATATCACTAGCAACCTGAGATGATGTTGTTCATGAATCATGAATAACCAAACCAATACAATGAGTAAAAACTCTTAAAGGAATTAATATATAAAATCTGAGTTTTCTGTTATGAGGCATGTACAAAATCTTACAGGCACCAAATATTCACATTTGAGTTCCAGTGATGATACAAGCTGAGAACTGTTTCTTTCCAGAATGCAGTAAATGTTAGACGTAGAAGCGGTGGAAGTCTAATAATGAGAGAGAGAGAGAGATTATACCACACACGCTAAAACCAATGCACAAGCAAAGAGCGCTTCCCCGAAGCCCTCCTGCAAACCAATAGCCACAGCTAGAGCAGTTACAGTTGCTGAATGGGATGATGGCATTCCACCAGATCCAATGAGTTGCTTAAAATCCCATCGTCTTTCCTTGTACCTGTAAGTAATCCTTTTTCATTACCAGATTCAAAATGCCTGATCTCTGTCTAAATCATGTAATCCACTTGTAATATAAGCAGAGAATAGTAAAGCATAAATGTTGATATACCTTTGAAATGCCAATGAAAATTAAAAGGACACATGTGACGGTTAAGAAGAAATGTGGCAGAGGCGAAAACAGACATATATTCTACTCTCCTTTTTAGGGATGGCAGTGGGGCAGCGCGGGGCGGGTTTGGACTAAACCTGCAAAATTTTCAACCTCCTCCCTGCACCGCATAACAAATTTTCTGTCTTCAACCCGTCCCGCCTAGCACCCGCAGAACCCGCCCCGCCCGTAAGAAAACGAGTTGATAATCCCACCAAAAAAACACAAAAAACAAAGAAAACAGTTTATTAGAAATAACAACATACCCAGTAAAATCCCACTAGTGGAGTCTGGGGAGAGTAGAGTGTACGCAGACCTTACCCCTATCCCGAAAAGGGTAGAGAGGCTGTTTCCGAGAGACCTTCGGCTCAGCAGAAGAGACAATAATACCAGAAAAAGAAAAGGTTTGTAATAACAAAAGATGTCAGCAACGAATAAGTGAAAGGACAATAACACAAAACTATGCAAAACAACAATGTGAACACAATATAGACCGCTAACAGAACTCTATCAGACTACCCGGTACAAAGAGGGAAGAACTCGCGCCTACCCCCTAGCCTACCACCCTAATGCTCGACCTCCAAATGTTCCTATCAAGAGCCATGTCCTCGGAAATCTGAAGTCGCGCCATATCCTTCCTGATCACCTCGCCCCAATACTTCTTAAGCCACCTTCTGCCACTTCTCGTACCTGCCAAAGCCAACCGCTCACACCTCCTAACCGGGACATCTATCGTTATCCTCCGCACGTGCCCGAACTACCTAAGCCTCGCTTCCCGCATCTTGGCGCCCACGGGAGCAACGCCCAGAATATCTTCATTCTTTATCTTATCCAGTTTAGTATGCCCGCACATCCATCTCAACATCCTCATTTCGGCTACTTTCATCTTCTGGATATGTGGTTCTTCACTGGCACACACTCAACCCCATACAACATAGTCGGTCTAACCACCGCTCTGTAAAACTTACCTTTGAGTTTCGGTGGCACATTTTTGTCACACAAGACTCCAGACGCTAACCGCCATTTCATCCACCCTACCCTAATACGATGCGTGACATCCTCGTCGATCTCCCCATCTCCCTGGATGATTGACGCTAGATACTTGAAACTTTCTCTCTTGGAAATGACTTGTGAGTCGAGCCTCACTACCATGTCCGCTTCCCCTGTCACGCTGCGGAACTTACATTCCAGATATTCCGTCTTAGTCTTACTCAACTTGAAACCTTTGGACTTCAGGGTCTGTCTCCAAACCTCCAATCTCTCATTAACGCCGACTTGCGTCTCATCAATCAGAACTATATCATCAGTGAACAACATACACCATGGCACCCCCCCTTGAATATGGTGTGCCAGGGCGTCCATCTCCAGGCAAATAAGAACGGGCTAAGCGCAAATCCTTGGTGTAACCCCATAACCACCGGAAACAGCTCTGAGTCACCTCCCGCGGTCCTGGGGCGAGGTGATCAGGAAGGACATGGCGCGACTTCAGATTTCCGAGGACATGGATATTCATAGGAACATGTGGAGGTCGAGCATTAGGGTGGTAAGCTAGGAGGTAGGCGAGAGTTCTTCCCTTTTTGTACCGAGTAGTTTGATAGAGTTTTGTTTAGGTTTGTTAGCGGTCTATGTTGTATTCACATTGTTGCTTTGCATAGTTTTGTGTTATTGTCCTTTTTATTAGAAATAGACAAACAAAATTAGGTGAAGCATTTTAATATATTAATAAGAGCAAAAAAGGGAGCAGATTGCTTTAATGGTTTCTACCCACAAACCGTACCGCCCCGCTTGAAATTTTTATAGAAAGGCAGTCACCCGCCCCGCCCCATTGCCATCCCTAATCCTTTGCCTCCGGCATGGGCGTTTTGTACCGATCACTTTTGTCAAGTCCCTAACACACTTCCTTAGTGCAACTGCCCCATTACTAACACAGAGATATCTATTTTAGAGACAATGTTCCTGAAGTGATCTATTATTCTTAATATTTTTTTCACATCTATATACATGATCCAACCCGAAAGCAGGTTGGGTTGAACCATGTGTGAATGGCAAGATCCGCATGTGGATGCAGGATAAGGTCCTAAAGCATTTAATATACTACTAAACTAACGATCTAAATCAGAGTTAACAATGCCCAAGTTTAGAGACCAAATGGTAACAAACATCTTGCCAAACAATACAAAACCAACATCGTTCTTGAATACAATAAAACAAACATTAGGGATCAATCAATAATAAGAAAAGGGCGGGGTACCATGAAGTGAAGAGCTTAATGGATTGGGCGAGAGCGAAAGCAACGAGAGCAGACATAAGGGGATAGTTGGTGAAAATTGACCCCGTTGTCGTTGTCGTTGTCGTTGTTGCAGACGTTGTTATGGTTGTACCCGTCACCTTATCCATTTTCCCTCTATCTAAATTGATTTCAGATTTGTAGCTTTATTATGGATTTGGTATAGAGAGAAAGTGTAGGCAACGACGAAGGATCCTCTCAAGCCGAGTCTTGGGATTCTTCTGCTCCTTCCTTCTTTGAAAAGTGGGTGTGCTTAAGTAACAATTGAATAAAACAAGGGTGTTACGGGGTTGGACCTTCATAATCATGCGACTTCATAGAATATTCTTTTGCACCAATTTGAGACTAATTTCAATATCCCAAGTTTTTAAAGGGCCTTGGGCAAAGCAAAAAAAAAAAAAAAAAATGTCGGGCGTTTTCATATATACCGTAGCCATTCAAGTTATATACTTACATTGCATAAAATTTTATTTGTATCCAAGTAGTTCAATCTATTTAGTGTAATATCAAAAATCAAATCTAAGTTTTTTATATCTTTCACATGCAATTTTAGAGATTCGAATTTGAAGTAGTTCAATCTTTTCAGTTCAACTTTAAAAATAAAATATGAAGTCCTTCAATCTTTCAAATGCACTTCAAAAATTTGAATCTTATATAGTTCAATCTATTGAATGCAACTTTAGATTTCGAATCTTAAGTTCTAAAACATAAACTTGTTCTTGAAATTTAAACAATTCAATACACGATTCAATGTCTAAATCTACTCGAAATGAGCTCAAATTTGGTACATAACTTTCAAATATCATAAAGAACAAATCTAAATCATCAAATTGTCAAAATAACAATAAATTTAACAAATCCAGTTTGCAACTAAGAAGAAGAAGAATAAACTCTAAACACAAAGAAGAAGAAGAAAATAACAGTAAAGAAGAAAAGAAAAGTGTATGTATCTGACATTATTAAAAAATTGGGTATCTGTTAATTTTTTTAAAAAGTGGATACAAGTCAACTAGGTGCCGTAAAACTGGGTGCCACAGTAAAATTTTACACAAAAGTCTTGGGAGGGAAGAGTTTACAAAAGCAAAATACAGTCAAACTTCTATATAATAAACTTTAATGTTTAAATATTATTTGATTGTTATAGACAAAAATTGTCTATCTTTTTAATGTTACATATAAAAGATTAAAAAAATTATTCAAATTTAAAATGTCAAATTTTACATAATTCACTAATTAAATATTAAATAAAACTAATAAATTCATAACTAAATATTCAAAGGTTCAAACATTAAACATTGTACGCGATAAATATTTTTGTGCAAAGGAATAAAAATATACAAGCATATCATTTGATGGAATTGAATGAAATCTTTAATTATTGAAGTATATACTGTCATAATATTTTTATTATAAGTGGTGCATTAAATTTTTAAAATATTTGGCTAAAATCTTTAGATTTTTTTATTGGTAATTATGATTCTACATGACTATTATAGAGGGGTAAATTTACAAAGAGTATACTGATATTGTCGTGATTCATGTATCCAACTAGCCGTGATGATACCTAATCGAGTACTAGGTAAGTCTAACATAGAATAAGGTAACTCAAGTGAAAGATCAATAACAACAAAAATTAAATAACTGAATTATGTACAACTTTGCAAGGACTAATAATACAAGTCACGAGCGATTATGAATAAGATTACAATGTCAGCATGAGGAAAGATACATCAGTTTGAAATTTATATAAACAGAAACATAAATCCTAAACTACAGCGAATAAATGGTAGCTTGTATTTGGAGTGTTGATACGTTTTCAATGCTAGGCCCACGAACATTGTAGCTGTCCTTCATTAAATATCTACACACAAGGTGTAGAAGTGTCGTACAAGTACAACCGATCACATGTACTCAGTAAATATCTTGACTAACCTCGGTGAAGTAGTGGTGAGATATTTTAGTTGGAAGATACTCACTAATATGACCAGTTCAGTTAGATTTGCAATAGAAACAATACCAGAAATAACAAAGAAAAGTACAAGAATAAATATGTGAAGCAGTAAAAGATTACTAAAATAAATCACTGTCAGTTTTCTTAATATCACAACCCATCCTTTTCTTAAAGTGATAACCACCAAACAACAGAGTAAATCTACAATACTTTATAGTATGAGAAATGTGTTTAGTAGAGTCCATTTGACTTGAAACAACAGAGTGCCATTTGACTTGAAATTATAATACCCAACTAGAGTCGGGGTTTATTTGCTCAGGGTGTTGAGGTAGATACTTGAAGAGAGAATATGAAATAACTAAATTATACTTCCAAACAAAAAGTGATTGTTGTCTAAATTAAAACTAAGAGATTAAACAAATTAAAAGCAACTAAAGGGAGAGTAAATTATTTTTGGTGTTTTTAAACAAATGGAGAAATCCTAGGCATGTAACTTTTACCTAGGTATAAACCTAATGGGATACTAAGTTAATGCTTGTTTTGCAGATCGGGGTATATTATTGCTTTCAATTCTCAAGTACGAACTCAATACCTCTAGATTATAGAGTGGTTATGCCCAAATTTGCTTTCTCAAGTCCAACTGGGTAGTGATCCAAATCATTGGTATGAGTCCAAATTGGGTTTTCCCTATCTCTAGTTCAAAACCCTTAAATCAAACCAGCCAAAACCTTGACTAACTTAATTTCTTGTTAGCCAAGTTTTTCTAGACTAAGCTTCTCTTTCTCAAGTAAGAATTAAGTCAAATAAGCATGAATCGATATTTGCAGCCACTAATTCTAGATATAATGCATAAACAAGTCTAAATAACAAACACTCGATCATAAACAAGCATTAGAATTGATAACCCATAAGATTTTTACACTAGGTTTAGGTCACAATCCTAGTTAAAATCTAGCTACTCATGCTAGAGAGCAAAGAAAACAATGTAGAAGAAGTAATTAAAGCCATAAACTATAATTAATTGATAACACTAATGAGTCTATTCCAATTTTGGTAAAAAATTTCTCAAAAGGTAAAATATAACCGCTACAGCTGCTAGGAATACAAAACTTGTCCTACAAAAGTCGTCTATTTATAGTGCCCAAAAATTTGCTGACAAAAATGCCCTTCGGGTGGTGACTGCATAATTACATGAGTGGACCGTACTTTTCTTCTGCTCTTGCATGAGGAAGACATCTACGGCTGCATAATTCCATCTGCGGCTGCACTTCAGTTTCTGTACTCACATAATTTAGTTGCGGACCACACTTTCACGAGGCTTCACACTTGGTCTTTTGGCACCTTCTCTGAACTTTTTGAACTTTGTCAGTGCGATGAGCTTTTGTGGCTACACAATTTGGTGTGCGGACCACGCTTCTTCAAAAATATTCAGAGGCTTCAAGAATTTATTCTGTGGCCGCACTTCAAATTCTGGAGACCTCATAATTATCTGTGGTCGTAGAATTACTTCTACGGACCACACTTCTGCCTACAGTTCTCCTTCTTGCCTTTTTGAGATGAAATACTTCTTTTTGAGTTAGATTTCTTCGGTAAGCTCCAATCCTCCAACATGCTTTCAATTCACACTATTTCATTAGTTTTGGAAACAAAAATCAATACTTTCGGACTAAAATTAAAGCAAGAAGGACTAATAAGTGGTTAAAATTCACATTTATCAACTCTCTCAAACTTAAGTATTTGTTTGTCCTCAAGCAAATAAATTAGTTCCCACCTCCTATAAATGAAAAGTAATTTCAAAAAGTCAATTGTAAGTCATTCATACTCATCTGGGACAAATAATTACCCATAATACTCATGCATTTTCAACAAGGCGACAAAACATATGTTAATTGCATGTAGCTTCAGTGTGATATTTGAGCTTCAAGAGTTGACTTCATTCATCAAGGACTCTTGTTCTAACATGTAAATCATGGTGGACTCCAAACTCTTCCTCCTCTATCTTCCATTTTCCATGCTCACTTCAAGAATTAACACTCAATTTCAAGAGCTATTAAGGATTCTCTCTTCTCTCACAAAGGGATGTCATAAATAAATCTTCAAGTACCATAGGATTTCCCCTCATGTATATCTCCACTAGTGTAAGCTCACTTGGTTCAAAATCAAGTAGGACTTTTTTCGGGTTGTAATGAAGGCTTTTGAATAGGGGTAGGATACCTTATGGAATAAGTGGTTACATCCTTCCTTAAGCACTCCATTTTTCATTTCTTGGCTCACATTTACCGAACCCTTAGAGGCATTTCTTTTTCTTGGGGCTAGAGAGACTTGTCATCACTCTTTTTTATTCATTTTATTATTTTTCTCCCTTGATGCTCATACTAGAATAGTTGCCTCTTTTTGATTTCATCAATCTCCCTTTTTAGTTTTTTTTTGGCATTTTCTTTTTATTCTTTATTTTCGTGCCTTCTCTTTTCATGAAGATCATTTATTTTCTCTCTTTTTGGTTCCTTTATACCTTTTTGAAATTTCTCAACTTTCTCTCAAACGTATGCCTTAAGACACTTATTACATAAGAGTGTTAAGGAATGTCTGGGTGCCAAGAGAGGATTATAATAAAAACGGGTTAAGGCTTGTAGCATGGTTACCAACAAATAAAGGCTAAAGGTTCAACAGGGTTGATTAGGAATAACAAACATAAGGTGGCAATATAAAGCTCAAATGGACCAAGGAAAGCCTGAAATGATCTTCCAAACCAAGAAAACTTAGAATTTTGCCTTGAAAAACATTCAGGGCAAGTTCTAGACTATCCACTCAATTACTTGGACTAGCACCAATAATCACCTCACCTCTCATGCAACTAGACCGTAAAAGAGGATAGAGTATAAAACCTACAACAATCACATTTAAGTTAAAGATCACTATGGTCCAATCAACTACTTAATGATTATCAAAGTCTACTGAAGAACCTCAAAGACACTAACTAGAGCTATTTTCTTGCAAAAACCTTGTTTCAAACCATAAGCATGCAGTTAAGTGTGTCGGTGCCAAATGAAGCATGAATAACTCTTTTCAGAGAATCACTTAATTAGGGCTTTTATTCATTACTACTTACTAATATTATTACCTAAACATAAACGAACTCATTCCCTTAAGAAAGTTGTCACACCACCCATCCTCGGGGAGAGCTACCTGGTTCATACAAGACCACCTTTGAAAAGAACCGTGGCATTAAAAAATCAATGGCTTATTAACCACACTACTAAGAAAAACATAAAATCTACTAACATTAACAAAATATAAACCAATAAAGAAGCTAATGAAAGTAACAACTACTAAAGATAGATAAGATAAAAATAAAGCAGAATCATCCAATTATTACATTCCAGAGCATCCAAATGTATCCAATGTATCAAGTAAGCTCCACTCCCCCAAACTTAAGTCTTTGCTTGTCCTCAAGCAAATAAATTGGTTTCCATATTCCCTAAGTGAAATGTCATTTCAAAGAGTCTATTGTAAGTCATTCATACTCAGTTGGGACCAACAATTACCCACAATACTCATGCATTTTCACCAAGGTGACAAAACATATGTTACGTGCATATAACTTCAGTGTGACATTTGAGCTTCAATAATTTACTTCATTCATCAAGAACTCTTGTTTGATCATGTGAATCATGGTGGAATCCAAAATCATCATCCTCTACATTCCATTTTCCATGCTCACTTCAAGAATTAACACTCAATTTCTAGAGCAATAAATGATTTGCTCTTCTCTCACAAAGGAATGTCACAAGTTGTAACGACCCGATCGGTCATTTTTGAGCATTTGCATTTCGTTTAATGGTTCGAGGGAATGAGTATCTTTATATGATGTATTATGACTTGCGTGTATCGTTGATTTTTGTTTTTGGGTGATTCGAATTGATTTAGAAGAATAATTCTCATTTTAGAAGCTTTAAGCAGGAAGAGTTGTCCAAGTTTGACTTCTGTGTATTTGATCCTGGATCGGAGTTTTTATGGTTCTTTTAGGTCCGGATGGTGATTTTGGACTTGGGCGTATGCCCAAATTTACATTTGGATGTTTCTACAAGCATTCGGCACTATTTGGCAAAAGTTGGCAATTTGAAGCTTTGAAAAGTTCATAAGTTTGATCGAAAGTTGACTTCGATGTTATCGAGTTTGGATTGTTGTTTCGGGAGTTGGAATAGGTTAGATATGTCATATGTAACTTGTATGCAAAATTTGGATTCATTCCGGATTGGTTAGTCTTGGATCAGACGCTTGATTCGAAGTTTGAAGTTTATAAACTTAAGAGATTGATCTTGATCGATGATTCGTGGTTTTTATATTATTATGTTTGATTTTAGGCCTCAAGTAGGTCCGTAATATGTTTTTGGACTTATTGGTATGTTCGGACGAGGTCTCGAGGGGATTGAGTGAGTTTCAATATGGTTTCGGACCATTTCTAGGCCCCTTTTAGTTGATGGGTTTTTGCTACATGGGTATGCATCACAATCGTAGACTTTGGGTCGCGTTCACAAAGAGAAAATTGTTGTTTGGGCATTATGAATCACGATCGCGGAAGCCATTCTTGCGATCACGTAGAGGAATTTAAGTTGTCACAAGACTGACTTTGGAAGCTTATATCTTTTAATTTATAAGGAATTTGGATATACTCCAAAAATAAAAGTTGTAGCCCTTTGGGTATAATTTTCATAAAATCAAGCCATTTGTCATTTGAAATTTTGTACAAAAAGTTATGGACACATACTAGAGAATGTCTCGAAGAGTTAGGCAAACTTGTTGGAATTTGTTCATCGCGATCGCGGGTACATGGCTGCCATCGCGAAGGGTAAAAACTATGCTGGAATTTTTTTGAATCACGATTGCGAAAAAGGACCACTAGCAGTGTTACGCCCCGCAATATTACGTCAGTATTACGTCCCGCAGTATTATATTACGACAGTATTTCACCAAGCAGTATTACATTATGGTGATGTTACACTTCGCAGTAATAAGTTACGATAATGTTGCACCCTGCAGTATTTTACGTTGAATTTATCGTAAAGTAATTGACATCAGTCTAAGAAAAAGATTATTTGGGGATTATAAGGATTATGCTATTTCACAAGTGATTAGTAAATTCATACATGTGAAAGGGGGAGCAAGTCTAAGAAAATGAATTTTGTCAAAGTTTGGCATTTGGGAATAAAATACGGCCCGATCTAACGTACCCGGTATTTATGGACTAGTGCCATAGAAAGTACTACATGGCCACAATAGTAATGTGTATAAGGTATGTTAAAAGATACTAGTATTTGATTAAGTTGGGAATAATTCTTAATTTTTCGGGTAATTGGTTAATTACCGGGTAACGGAAAATTACCTAATTAATTGGGGATATATTGGATAAGTATTAAATTGTATGATGTGGAAGCCCCATATTCAAAGTAAATGACTCAAGAATTAAATTGCAAGGTGGAAACTAACGTGAGCCACACCATTCAAACACTTAAAGGTGTTGTGACCATTTTATTAATTTTGGTCTCTTAGACTTTGAAAGAAATGAAAGTATTGTTCTTTCCATTAAGAGCTTTCACAAGATTTTCTTGCACAGAACGTTGCTGCGCATTCCTTAAGATAAAGTTCAGCGAACATTATCTTTGCATAGAAACATTGTACTTCGAGCCTTTCGGACGACTTGTTTCGTGTTTTGTCGCAATTAACTTGTGTTAGAGAATCGTCTCAGGTATGTTAAGGCTATCCCTTCTTTATTTTGGCATGATCCAAATTATACGGAAGAAACGAGCAAATTCATGGTTTCCATAAATTACTCTATTCATAGAAATACTAGGGGTGTCTATATTCTTGATTTTCCATGTGAATTATTACTATCTTTTGTTCATGGGTCTCGAAAATACGTATGTTGGTAAAGTTTATTTCATGATATTAATCAGAGGCATAATGGCCGTATGACGTACCGAGAAATTTTATTGACGTATTCCATATGCATTTCATGCATTTACATATGCACATTGACCCATGACCATATGGCGTTATATACACGTATATATGTAAATATATGCATATGGGATATGGGAAAAGGTTACAGCGTTATATACGCACCACCACTTGATCAGCTAGTATATCATGATGATGTTGCCCACAGTGGCTGAAATATGGTTTAAACGGCATTATATACGCGTATATATGTATGTATATTCAAACGAAATTATATACGCATATATATGTATGTATATATATATGTATATGGGATATGGGAAAGGTTATGGCGTTATATACGCACCACCACCTGATCAGCTGGTATACGATGATGATTTTGCCCACAGTGGCCGATATGATATGATGGGATGCCCTCAGAGGCTGATTATGTTATTAAACATGTACCTATGCACGACATGTCATTCATATGCATATGCATGACGCTAAAAGAAATTTATGATTTACAAAGTTATTCAGGCTTACAGGTTGAGTTATGTGCTCTATATTTCTTCCATGTCTCTTATGTACTTATTTATGTGCCTTACATACTCGGTACATTATTTGTACTGACGTCCCTTTTGCCTGGGGACGCTGCGTTTCATGCCCGCAGGTCCCGATAGACAGGTCGAGAGCTCTCCAAGTAGGCTATCACCTCAGCGGAAGATGTTGGTGCGCTCCATTTACTTCGGAGTCACTTGTTTGGTTAGTATGATTTAGACGGGTATTGTTTGGTATAGCGGGAATCTATCCCAACCTTTATGACATTTATGTACTCTTAGAGGCTTGTAGACATATGTCGTATACGTGGAAGATTGTACGGTCTTGTCGACCTATGCTTTGAGTTTATAAATTATTATGTTGGTCTATTAGGCCCGTATGTCACGTGTATATTATGATGTAATAAGAATGATACGTTACATTAGTACTCGGTCGAGTAAGGTACTGAGTGCCTGTCGCGACCCATCGATTTGGGTCGTGACAAAAGTGGTATCAGAGCAGTTCTGTCCTAGGGAATCTACAAGCCGTGTCTAGTAGAGTCTTGTTTATGGGTGTGTCGTGCACCACACATATAAGCAGGAGGCTACAAGGCATTTAGGATTTTCACTCTTTCTTCTTACTCTATATCGTGTGGTAGAGCTCACTTATAACAATTCAAATCCCGAACTTCTATTCGTAATAAGATGATGCCTACATTCAGAAAGACGATCCATAAGAGATATAGCTGTGAAAGTGTTGAGTTAGAAGAACTCGATTTTTGTATCTTGCTTATGATGAGTAAATGAGAGGTATTTAGCAGATCGTGCATATACTAAAAGGTTTACATTTCTGGTGGTGAAAAAGGAAAAAGAACAGATAACAGAAAAGAAAAGAGCACCAGCTCCATTCCCTCAAAGGTTAGCAAAATATCAGAAGGATGAGCAATATAAGAAATTCCTGGACATGCTAAAACAGATATAGGTAAATATCCCATTGATTGATGCATTGAAGGAAATGCATGGCTATGCTAAAATGATGAAGGACGTAATGTCCAGAAAATTTGGCTTCCAAGACCTGGCTACTGTCACTCTTACCCAGACTTGTAGTGCAGTGGTGACACGACCTATTACCGAAAAGTTGGCTGACCCAGGGATGTTTTACAATTCCTTGTACCATTGGAAACTTCGCATTCGCCAAAGCCCTATGTGACTTGGGAGCCAGCATTAATCTGATGCCACTGGCTATATATGAAAGACTGGGGATTGGCAGAGCCAGACCTACTTTCATGCTGCTGCAACTTGCTGATAGGATGGTAAAGAGACCGTCGGGTATTCTAGACGATGTTTTAGTGCAAGTGGGGAAATTTGTATTCCCTGCTGACTTTGTGATCCTAGACTGCCGAGTAGATGAGGAAATTCCCATAATCTTGGGAAGGCCATTTTTGGCCACAGGCAGAGCTCTCATTGATTGTGAGACTGATGAGCTTAAGATGAGGCTCAATGATGAAGAAATCACATTCAACGTGCAGAAGTCTATGAAGCGACCAAGTGAGTTCGCTAACTGCTCTCTTATTGATGCCGTGAACGTGATACTGGAAGAAGATAATGCAGCCTTAACTGTTGGGGATCCTTTGGCTGCATGTTTGATGAACTCAGATGATATGAACGGTGAGGAACTAGCAGAATGGGTATTAGCATTGGAAGGAAAAGGGACATGGTCGAGGGTTCTTGAAATTGAACCATTACACTTGGAAAAGAGAGAGAACCCACCAGCCAAGTCCTCAGTTAAAGTACCACCCAAGTTAGAGCTGAAGCCTTTACCAGCGCACCTCAGGTATGCATTTCTTGGACCTAACTCTACATTACCGGTTATTATATCATCTGGGTTGCTAGATGTGCATGAACAACAACTATTACAAGTACTTTCTGAATGCAAGATTGTCATTGGCTGGATGATGGCAGACATCAAAGGGATCAGCCCAGCTTATTGCAGGCATAAAATTCTCTTGGAAGAGGGGCACAGACCTTCTAGGGAACACCAAAGACGGTTAAACCCAAATATGAAGGAAGTGGTAAAGAAAGAAGTAATAAAGTGGTTAGATGCGGGAATCATTTTCCTATATCCGGTAGCAGCTGGGTTAGTCCAGTACAGTGTGTACCAAAGAAGGGGTATGGTAGTCGTAAGAAATGATAAAAACGAGCTGATATCCACTAGAACTGTTACGGGTTGGAGAATATGCATGGATTATAGAAAGCTAAACCTTGCCAACCGCAAAGACCATTTCCCACTTCCCTTCATTGATCAGATGCTCGACCGGTTAGCAGGGAAATCTCACTTCTATTTCCTTGACGGGTATTCTAGGTACAACCAGATTTATATTGCCCCAGAGGATAGAGAAAAGACCTCTTTCACATGCCCATATG
>ML363156.1:0-43145 GCA_005239505.1 Nicotiana paniculata | reverse complement strand
GGGAGGGGGGTGCAGGTGGGGGTGGGGGGTGGGGGGAACGGGAAGGGGAAGAAAGAGAAAAAGAAATAAAATGGGAGATGGGTTTTGGGGAAGAACGGGAAGGTTTTTTTTTTAGGGCTTTACCCATAAGGGAAGCCCTTTCAAAAATTCTCAACGGCCAGGGCAGAACCTAGGCCGAAGAGGGGGTTTGGAACTAGTTTTTAACCAGCAATAGACGCGCCTCAGTTAGAACCTGACTAGCTGCATCATTGCCCCAAGCGCAAAGATAACGGGAAGGAGGTTAGTTTACTTTCTTTAAATTTTACTTTTATTTCATTTTATTATTTTTTTCTTCTTAGTTCAATGATTTTTTAGGCCATTTTTTTTATATTCACACTCGTTGTACACGTGAATTACACGCTTGTTGTCTAACTCAGTCATAATGTTGCCACATATGATCGGTTAACGGTCAGAGGGGTTTAAAATACAAGTTTTGATAAAGTAAAAGATTTTGGATAAAAACAAATACAATAGAAGAATCGAGATGATAAAGTGACACAAGTATAAGTGTTATTTCGGCTATTCTGCCTATTTCTAATTAATATAGGAATGAGCATGTCCAACAATACTTTATTAGTTTTTTAAAAGTGAAATACTTTTTTCCTTTCCATTTTCTAATACCGGAAAAAGGAAAAAACCCTTTCTTTGGGGCGGTAAACACAAAAACCTATAAAAAGGTAATTTCACTAAAATAGATGTTATCTGTTGAACTAGAAAAGTAGAAATATGCTATCTACTTCTAGTGAGATAATAGTATGTGGGGTTTTCACCTTTTTCATACAAACACATGCTACGGTAATGAAGGGTGGGTTTTTTTAGTGAATTTTTCATACATTGTTGATCAACAATATCTGTTACATCTATTTTCTAATATTAAAAAGGAATGAACTACATTTTCAAGTCTTACTCAATCGAGCAAAGATTCTTATTCTATATATTTCACAAATAACCCCTAGCCCCCAAACTTTTCCTTCCACATCTTTTCTTTCTCCCTACTTTTCCATATTTAACACTTTTCACCCCACATGCATCTCATCAAGATAACTTTTATAATTTGGAAACTTATCAACTTCTATGAATTGATAAATTATGTTGCAAAAACAACCCTCGTCAAGAAAAGATATGGTAGAGTTGATCAGCACCATCAATATTCATCTTATATATCTTAATTTAATTGAATATGAAATAAAACCTTTGAATGTCGTGATCTTAATATAAAAATGTACATAATATACAAAAAATAATTTTTAAAATTCTCGGGGTTTAAATATGCATGTGATGTCATGCAGGGTAAATGAGAACGTTGAAATACTACATTTAAGAAGACTGCTATAAATATCATTAATTATGTATGTCCATTCATTATAGAATTACTTGGAAAGCAAGCTAAATACTTAGAGGCCAATGTAGCTATAGAAACTAGCCTAGTTACTATGAGATTATCTACTTAGGATCAAGCTATTGCTCTATTGATTGGAACCAAGTTCATTTCTTCCTATAAATAGGAGGTTCTCTTTCCATTTGTATGAGATCAAGAAAAAATTATGTAACGATACGACTTGTCGTTAGTTTTTTTTCCCCTGTGTTCCGAGCCTTTTCATAGCTCTATTTGATGATGTATGAATTGCGTTTATAATCCGTGTCGATTTTCGAAAAAAGTTTAAATGCGAATTTTAAAGAAAATATGATTTTTGACTTTAAGAATGACTAGAGTTGACAACGGTCAAAGTTTTTGGTAAACGACCTCGGATCGATATTTTGTCGATTCTAGTAGGATTCTAGTACGTATGTTTGGTTACAGTCCTGCGTGACCTGAGTGCATTTCGGCACATTATGTGAAAAATTAGAAAATTGAGCTCAAAGTTGAAAATCTTGAGTTTTGGTGATCAATTCTTGATATTTGATGTTATTTTGATAATGTGAGATAATGAGCGAGTTTGTATGATATTATTATACTTATGTAAATGTTCGGGTTGGAGCCCAATGGGCTCGGGTAAGTTTTGGATGCTTAGCAGACTGATTTTTTTAGCTTAGAAGGATTTTTTGGTGCAACTAACCTGCAGGTCTCGCATTTGCGAAGACCTGTTCGCAAATGCGAGCTTTGCATTTGCGATACTAGGCTCGCATTTGCGATGTGGGGATGGGCTGGGATAGCTTCACTTTTGCGAAGCTAATATCACATTTGCGTAGGAGGAGGACTGTTACACCCCATAATTTCGTACGTAAAAGTATACTGTAAGTCAAATGATGTAAGTTCAGAAATGAGATCATATTTGAAAGTACATAAATTAAGTTAATCATGTCACCTTGGAGGTTACAAATGAGATCATATTTAAGATCATTAACTAAAAGTACCAAGAGGGTTGGAATGTTTAGAAGCTAAACAAATCGAAAAAAATAAGTTTCGTCGAAAGTCGGCAAGTTAGGAGTGTTATAAACCATACTTTTGGGTTGAAACTAGGGTTCTTAACATGATAACAAGTCATGTTATGAGGTATTTTAGTTGTATGATAGTCGTGTGTTAAGTTTTGAAGTCAAGCGAGTTGTGAAAGAAAAGTTGACGAAGGTCGTCACAAGTTACATTCATAAATTATACCGAAATTTGGGTCTAATGTCACTTTGTTTAGGGGATGAATTTGGCGGCCAAATTGAAGATCTACGAGTCTAGTTTCTAAATTATTAAATCATTTATTGATACGATAATGGAGTAGAGAGATGCTCGTATGTTCACGAGACTGCGCAAGCTGCTCCCTTTGGACCCACAAGGTCAGTTGAAAATTATCTTGCTATATAAAGTTGTGGACTTTGTCTCCAAGCCTTATTTTCAACCCAAATAAGATATAAAACTCTCTCTAAACCTCCTAAACACATCCTCAGGATTTTGAAGCAATTCCATCATCCGCAACTCAAAATCAAGAAGCGAACACATCAATGCGATCCTCACGGCATAGGTAAGACTTTGCCATCATCCTCTCTCCTTATAATTGGGGTATCGGAAAGAGATTCATGACTAAAAAATCTTGTCACCTCAGTATTTTAGATATACAAGCATAAGGATGGGAGGGGGTTAAAGGGAACTAGGTTTGGAAGTATGGAAGACACGAGGTATGTAGGGTTTTCGTTTTGTTTTTGGCATGATTTTGTTTAGCTATGTTCTAGCCTTTCTTCTTGATCTTTCAAGGAAATTTCAGTATGTATTGTATCCTTGTATAGTATTCACTTTAATATGGGAATTATGGACGAAACTAGTTTAGGTTGGAACTTCAAAACGCAACAAAAACAAAAAGGGCGAATTGCTCATTTGGCCTATGCCATCCGGACTCCCGTTTGTTCCGTTCCTTTAATGTTTTTATGAATATCTAACCTCCATATGATCATAATATCTTTATTTAAGATTATATAAGCTCAACTATCATGTGTTGATGCTTAGATTATTCCTAAATTATATTTAGACTTCCATTTCACAAGTTAGCCACTATGAGCGGACATTACCTTCATAATTCGATTTTGTCGATTGTTTGACACTATTGTGGATAACTGGATATACTTTAATTTGATAGTATCATGTTGTCCGGGTATCCATTTTCATGGATATTGTGGTACTTGCTATTTTTTTGGGGATCATCCCGTTTTGGGAAACTCTGCTGAAATTTTTGAAATTCGAAGAGTTGGACAAATTTTGAGTTCCTTGGTTCTAAATTGATTATAGAGGGATCCTAATGAGTTAGTTATCCTTAGTATCCCATATACATACTCAATTTCTCCCTAAAACAGGGATAGGATTTTCCGTCCAACTTATGAACGACGAGCATTAAATTATGTTTGTGATTCCGTTTATGGTTTTCTTCATGATCTCTTGAGTCCATATGATGCTTCCATATGTGTTATACCTTATACATGCTTACATTGATTATGCTGGAGGGGGGGGGGGGGTTTATCCCATAACACCATTCAGTCCTATTAATTATATATTTACCTACTGAGGGGATATAGCCCATAATGCCAGTCAGGCATATTATATATGCATATATATATTGTTACAGTTCACATTGCATGACTATACATGAGGCTAGTTTAGTTGTAGAGTTACATGATTGGGGGGATATAACCCATAACACCAGACAGGTACTAGTTCAGATAGTTGTTCAGCTTTAGCATAATTTCAGCTAGTTCAAATTCTTGTTTAGTTTTCAGCTTATTCATATTTCCAGCTTACAGTCATACTTTAGTATGCTTTACATATTCTTTCCACCCTACATACTTTGTACATATCATACTCACGTCCTTTTCGAGGCACTGTGTTTCATGCCGTGCAGGTACAGACAAATCAACACTTGAGCCACATCAGTAGGCTATCCACCAGCTGTTGGAGTCACTTCGTTTACTCCCGAAGTTGCTTATTTTTTGGTAGGTGTACATTCAACTAGTTTAGGTATTAAGGGCCCATGTTCCGTCCAGTTTTTGTTCAATTCAGCACTTCTAGAGGCCTGTAGATATGCACATGTGCAATTAGTATGTTTTTATATGTCAGCTTGTGTAACCTTGTCAACTTTCCCGATTTTACAATTCTTATCCGCTATGCTTATACTTGTTCAATTTATCAGTTATATCTATGATTATAAGATTATCAGTAGGTTTAGTGATGATCGACACTTAGTGTTGGTTATCCTTCACGTCACTAGGCTAGGTCGTGACAAGGACTTTGCATTTGCGACTTTGGAAGGCTAGAGATTGCTTCACAATTGCGACAAAGAAGTCTTATTTATGGAGGTCCCTAAGGTCGTAATTGCGACCATTTTGTCTCATTTGCGACATCTGCATGGCTTAGACACTGTTCGCTTTTGTGATCAGTGATTCGCATTTGCGAGCATCGCAATTGCAAACAAGAGTTCACAATTGCTATATTTGTAGCTGGGTAAAATATGGGATTTGTGGACTTAGCTCATTTTATACCATTTTTCAACCCTAGACTCCATAGAGGCGATTTTTGAAGAGGAATTTCTTCCTAAATTCAATGGTAAGCAACTTTAACATGTTTTCAATCAATTTCAATTATTTTTTCATGAATTTTAACATCAAATATATGAATGTTAAAGTAGAAGTTAGGGGTATTGGGTAAAATTTAGGAATTTTATAAAATAGAGATTTAGACCTCAAATTGAGGTTGGATTCGAAACAATCACATATACAAGCTCGGGGGTGAATGGATAATTGGAATTTGGTCCGAATCTCATATTTCGACCACGTGGACCCAGGTTGACTTTTTGTTAACTTTTTCAATTATGATCAAAATCGAACCTTTTTCATTCGTGGGTAATTTCTAAAGTGTGTTTTGAATTGTTTAAAATAAATTTGGCTAGATTCGATTGGTTTGGAGGTTTGTTCTAAAGGAAAAGTCGTAATTGATTATTGATTGTGTTTTGAAATGAGGTAAGTGTGTTGCCAAGCTTTGTTGGAAATTGTTTTCCAACTAAATGATATTATTTTCTACATGTGGGGATGATGCATATATGGGATGACGAGCGTATATGCATGTGCCAGGGATTCCAATGCCTCTTTGTGCCTTTGTTGAACTTGGTGATCCCTTAACTTATGCTTCATTTAGTTCGATGACTAATAAACTCAATTAGTTGTGTTAGAACTCATTAGAATATATGACATCTTAAAAAGGATTTAATGTGCTAATTTTGAGATTCGTTTGCATACTTAACTTGATAGTAGTATCACGAACTTATATCTATACTTGTTATTATCATGTTACTTGATCTTATTTATCGATAATAAGAGATGATGATTGGGTCCTTAGGGATATGTTTGGCATGATGGGTATTTCTGTGCGGTTGATTTGATGTTTGCACGAAAGGTATTGTCGTGCGGTGTGATTGTCCAGTTGGTTGATACTGTGATGGGAGTTGGATTCTTGTTATTACTCGTTGCTCTCTACCTTGGTTTGTATTAATGTTTGTTATTTGTATGTTACTTTCACATTTGTGTTCCTTATATAGTTACCTCTGTGTTTCCCATTTGGCCTGTTACTGTTATAGCTATGCTTTTACCTTGTCTGTTACTGTTACTCATACGCTTTAACTTGATTTACTTCTGCTACATGTCCTCTTCTAATTCATGCCTTTACTTGTTAGTAGCTCGTACACATTACATTCCTCTGTTTGTTACACGATTTACTTATTAGATTGTTACATGCCTTCACTTACTACCTGCCTTCCCTTGTATATTCCTTTACTTGATTCATGCCTCCACTTGTTACATGATTTCACTTATTACATGATTCCACATCTACATGGTACTTATTTTTACCTGACATACATCTTTTCTTGTTTCATGTTCTACACTTCTTTGCTTACCCGAGTAGGGTGACTTTTAGATTGGTTCTGTGTTATGCTTTGTGGAAGCGTCGTCTTTATATGTGGGAGACTAGCTCTGGGATGTTGTGTTTCTCATCTTGCTTGATTTGAGTTTGTATTCCCTAGTTGAATTTCACGTGTTTTTTTCCTGGTGTTATGTTGTGAACTTTCCCGTGCTTGGTCATTGTTGAGAGATTTAATTTGAACTATATATATATATATATATATATATATATATATATATATATATATATATATATATATATATATATATATATATATATATATATATATATATATGTTAATTGATATTAGGATTGGGTTTCACGCCGAAACATTGTTAATTGGTATTAGGATCAGGTTGCACACCACAACAATTTTAATTGAGATTGGGATCGGGTTGCACGCTGCAACTGTATTTGTTAGTGATGTTTGGTTATGATTCTTGCGTGTACTTCATGATTAATGTTTCCTTCATAGAAATGTTTATGAGGTTATGTATTATTTTCCATGTCTGCTAACTTGATCCATAACTCTCCAGCTGATGCTCTTACCATTCTTCGACATATCACTTGCCTTATTTTTCCTGCTTATTATCTGCACAAGTACATAGTATGCGAGTATACTTAACTAAAACTTCGTCACTACTTTACCGAGGTTAGTCAAGATACTTACTGAGTACACGTGGTCGGTTGTACTCATACTATGTTTCTTCACCTTGCCAGCAGATCTTGGAGCTGCGTAGCTATGAAAGACAAAGCCTTGCATTGAAGATGTACTTGCGTTCCAGATTCAAACTACCTCTTGTTCATGGTAGTTAGGATTTAATATTTGCTTATGTAAACTTCAAACATATATTGTATTTATTCTTCATATCGATTTTGTAAATCTAAATCATTGTGGATCATGAATTGTACTACCGGTCCTTGGGGCAGTTGTATTATATTTGGTTGTGGCTTCTATTATATATATTGTTGATTTCTCAGTTTAGTTGTAATTTATATTGTTTGGCTTATTTAGCGGTTCGGGTTAGGTGCCATCATGACTAGGTCGATTTTGGGTCGTGACAAGTTGGTATCAGAGCACTAGGTTCATAGGTTCTACGAGTCATGATCAAGTGTCCAGTAGAGTCTTGCAAATTGGTATGATGATGTCCATACCTATCTTCGAGAGGCTACAGGGCATTTATGAAACTATCCTTCTTTCTTTCTTTATCGTGCGACATTGTTTTATCTTGAAACCTACAACTTTGATTCTTCCTATTCGTCTGAATATGGTGTTGAGCACCGACTATCATTATGCACCGACGAATTGTGATGTTGTGGATGTGATGCGAAAAGCTATGGATGATTGATTACCATCATGATGTGTTGTCCAGGCTTAGATGCTAATATGATTTGTAGATCTCTCAGTTGTTCATTTGGGGAAGGAAGATGATTCTTTGACGAGTGTAGATTTAGGAGGATTAATCGGTTTCGTAGTTGTTGTGACCATGGTGGGGTCATGGGATGGTGTTGATTTGCGTTTAGCTGGTGGGTTATCTCATGCATGAAGATTTGAGGTTGTGTGTTTTGTATGATGATTCTATTAGTGGGGTGCTTATCTTATCATTTCGGAGCATTTGAGGAAGTTGTCTTGACTGTCACAAGGATAGGTATGCACTAGGCTGAGTCTTTTGAGTGTTTTATGACTAACATTACATAAGTTTATGAAGCATTCAACTGACTGACAGAGCGAGACTGGGGAAATTATGAAGGAAGGGCACTATGGGTTACGTATGATGTGTTCTATGGCTTTATTGATAATCTGATTTCATGGTCATGTGTATATTAGCTCTTAGACTAGGATGTGCTCGTGGATCGCCTATGACTTGAGAAAGATTTCATCAAGGATGATTTAGAGAGAGGGATCGGTTGGATGTATGATGCACTACAATTTTATGGGAATATAAAGGTCTTGGGATGATTCAGATTTGATATCCATTGTGGATGTAGTGTGAAAGAAAAAGAAATTGCTTGGTTGCTTCTTTTGGTTATTCATGTACTGGTGAAGTGCGGGTTATTCGGTGCGTATTGGATGCGTAATGAAGATTAAATTAAGGTGGATAATGATTGAGAAGGTTCTGATTAGTTCAAGATTCAGATGTGGTATTTAAGGATTTTTGGATTTGTGTATGGCTATGGCTTAAGGTAGGTAGTGGATGGTGTCTGGATCTACAGTACTTTTATATCAATATGGACTCTACATGGCAGTATTAGAGAGATGCAAGAAATGGAAGTATTAGAGAGATGTAAGAAATGGCACCAGATTCGCAGAAAGTCCCTTCAAAGAGAGCATTTCGGATTGAGTTACTTTTGGGTTTGGCATTCTGCCTAACTCGGTTGAGTCAGGGGAAAATAAGTTCTGATGAATTGATTATGTGCTAATGGGTTTCAAAGATTTCACAATTATTATGGCCATAACTCGGGGTTGATGTCTTCTACGGGTGTAGAAACTGTTTTGCGTGTGGTGATGTCTTCCCCAATTGAGTTAGATGAAAGGTTCCCAGTTATGAGGTGTTCAACCTGCTTGTGATTCAGAGTTGTTATTTCGTATTTTAGCGAGTTAGCATGATAGTGGCGGTGCGCTGTATGGGATTGAAAGTTTTACGAGTACAATGTTGAGATATAATTTCAAAGGCAAGGTCATGAGTTCTAGAAGGCATGGGCGATTTCAGATGTTTAAGAGAATTCTATCAATATTGGATGTCGCCTGAGAAGAGTGTGCATTTTAGGATGCGCATTGTGTTTTGACTTGCATATTCTTGACCAGTGTTACAATGATCGACTGGTTTTGGGCTGCTGAGGTTCAAGTTTTGTTACGAGGCGCAAAAGATTTCTGTGGGTATTTTTCATAAAGTGATGGTGTATGAGTGATGTATCAGCCATTTGAGTAGTGGAGCTGGGATCAAATATTGAGATTCCGATATTCATGAGGTTTAGAGATTAGGTGTTCTCGTAGGCAGAGTATTCCTTGGTTACAGAATGTGAAGATATGTTAAGAATTGGATAGCTGAGGGTTTGTGTTATGGATAGGTTGATATGGACTTTTGGAAGGTTATATACCTGTTTTGGAATGACTGGAATTGGTTTAGGGGCTATTTGTAGGCCTAATGAGAATGTATGTTCTCTATCAGATCCGATTTTCTTACTCTTACGCAACCATTACTGTAGGTGTATCATCAGGTAGAATGGATGTTATTCGTGCCCTGTACTATGTTGTGTGTTTCTCTCTTATGCTATGATGGATTGTGGGCTACTTGATTATTCACAATGATGTTGTAATCCCGTTTAGGCCTTGGGATGATATATGGGCGAGATGGCTCTCGTGATGTGTATTTTCTTATTGCACCTTAACTGTGCTGCCTTTTTCTATATTGTATTACATTTATTCATCTCCAAACATTTATATTTGTGCACTCTATCGTGCTTGATGTTGACACACATGTGCTTAGTGAGAACGAGCATTATGGCTCGATAGGTATCCCTATGTGGAATGATATGTTTGGAATTGGGTTGCACGCTGAAACGGAGTTATGTGAGTTATCCTTCCTTGAGTTTATTTCGCGTGTTTTGTTTTCCCTTTATTGGATGAGTTCATGAAATTATGATTTTGTTGTTATATCAGTTGCACTTGTTGGATAGTGCTTATACCTTATTTTCTTTCCATTTTTGGATGTATCTGAGTTATTGCTTGTTGGATCTACGAATCGCGTTGTGTGAGGTTCCATGCAGCTTTTGGTGTGACTTGTCACTACTTATACTGGGTGAGATGAGGGTTTTTGACCTGGGATTTGCACTATCATATTGGGATAAGGAATGTTTGGAAGAATAATACCATATTTCCACTCGTAATTTGGCAATGGTCCTTGTCGGACGAGGGACCTCCTCGACCTGTTGATTTTATGGGTGGTTACGAGTTTCTGCATGTTTCTTTTATCATTAGCAGTATTGGGAAGGTCCAGAATGAGGTTTTATTTGATATTAAGTATATTACCGATACCGGGCTTGATAATGAGTAGCTATTATGGTCGGAAGTTATTGCCGTGAGTATATGAGTTAAGTGACACATAATGTGGTTTGATATTGGTAGTGTATTGATGTCTTGATACACCTTGTTTAGATTAATATTATATATATATATATATATATATATATATATATATATATATATATATATATATATATATATATATATATATATATTCAAGGATCGGATCTTATAGGGGTCTTCGGATGTTGGAATTTTTTTCCATGCCCTGCAGGCTAGGGTTGAAAGAAGAATCTTCAGTCAGGGTTGTGTTCATATGCTTAATATGGACCATGGTGGAATGGGTTCACTCAGGGGTATAGGTATGATGAGTTCATTCAGCTAATTGACGACTTGGGAGTGACTCTCTGCACATTCGTTGACGAACGTATGTTTAAGTGGGGGAGAATGTAATAATTGACCGGTCGTTTTGAGTTCTAGCTTTCCTTTTTATGTTTCGAGACTTTTCATGGCTTTATTAAATGATTTATGACTTTCGTTTGTGGTCTTTTTCCATTTTCGAAATTTTTTTTTTACAGTAAATTTAAAAAAAAAAAATGATTTTGGACTTTAAGAATGACTAGAGTTAACCACAGTCAATGTTTTTGGTAAACGACCTCGGATTAGTGTTTTGAGAATTCTGGTAGGTTCATATGATGATTTTGGACTTGTATGTATGTTTGGTTGGGACCCCGGGTAACCTGAACGCATTTTGGCGCATTATGTGAAAAATTAGAAAGTTGAGTTTTAAAGTTGAAAATCTTGAGTTTTGGTGATCGATTCTTGATATTTGATGCTATTTTGATGATTTGAGTTAGTGAGAGAGTTTGTATGATGTCATCACACTTGTGTGAATGTTCGTATTGGAGACCAGGGGCTTCGTTGAGTTTTGGATGCTTAGCAGACTGATTGATTTTGGCTTAGAAGGATTCTGGTGCAATTGACATGCAGGCCTCGCATTAGCGAAGACATGTTTGCTAATGTGAGCTTTGCATTTGTGATACTGGGCCCGCATTCGTGATGTGGAGCTGGGATGGTATAAATTTGATTTTGCAAAGCTATATCGCATTTGCGTAGGAGGAGGACTTCACATTTGCGATGTCCAGTCGCATTTGCAACATTGGAGTGCTGGGGGCTACTTCGTATTTGCGATGAAGAAGACGCACTTGCGGTGGTCCATGGGTTTGCGATTGCGACCATTTTTCCGCATCTTTGACAGCTGCATGGCTCAGACACTATTCTCTTTTGCAATAAGTGATTTGCATTTGCGAGCATCACAATTATGAACAAGAGTCCGCAATTGCAATATCTGCAGCTGGGTAAAATGTGGGAATTTTGGGACATAGCTTATTTTACACAATTTTTCAACCCTAGACTGCATAGAGGCGATTTTGAAGAGGAAATTCCTCCCAAATTCATTGGTCAACAACTTCAACTTTTTTTCAATAAATTTTCAATTACATTTTCATGAATTTTAACATCAAATTTATGGATTTCGTAATAGAAATTGGGGTTTTGGGTAGAATTTAGGGACTTATAAAATTGAGATTTAGACCTCAATTTGAGGTTAGATTTCGAAACAAATAATATGTTCAAGCTCGAGGGTGAATGGCTAGTCGGGATTTTGTATGAATCTCAGATTTAAACCACGTGGGTATGGGTTGACTTTTTATTGACCTTTTTAATTATGATCAGAATTGAATCTTTTTCATTCGTGGGCAGTATCTAAAGCTTGTTTTGAATTGATTGAATGATATTTGGCTAGATTCGATTTGTTTGGAGGCTTATTTTAACGAAAAGGCCATTGTTGATTGTTCATTATGTTTCGAAATAAAGTAAATGTCTTGCCTAACTTTGTCAGAATTATTTTCCTACTAAATGATATTATTTTCTACAGGTGGGGATGATGCATATACGAGGTGACGAGCATATATGCATGTGCTAGGGTTTCCATGCTCGGGAGGGGAAATTATATGCTTCTTTGTGCCTTTGTTGAACTTGGTGATCCCTTAACTTATAATTCATTCATTTCGATGACTAATAACCTCAATTTGAATATATAATATCTTAAAAAGGATTTAATGTGCTACTTTTGAGATTCGTTTGCATACTTAACTTGATAGTAGTAACACGAATCCATATTTATACCTGTTACTTTCATGTTACCCGAGCTTCTTTATCTATAATAAGAGATGATGATTAGGGCCTTAGGTCTATGTTTAGCACGATGGGTATTTCTGTATGGTTGATATGATTTTGGCATGATGGGTATTGCTGCACGGTATGAAATAAGATGGTCAATTGCTATTATTGTTATGTTTACTCGTTCGTTAAACAGGTTACATGATTCTAACTTGGTTTCTATTAATGTTTGCTGCTTTGAATGTTACATTCCAGTTTGTGTTTCTTACATAGTTACCTCTGTGTTTCCCATTTGGCCTGTTACTATTATAGCTATGCTTTTACCTTGTCTGTTACTGTTACTCCTACTCTTTTACTTTATTTACTTATGTTACATATCCTCTTAGACTTCATGCCTTTACTTGTTATTACCTCGTACATGTTACATGCCTATGTTTGTTACATTATTTGCTTATTAGATATCTTGACCTGTTATATGCCTTCACTTACTACCTGCCTTCCCTTGCTATATGCCTTTACTTGATTCATCCCTCCACTTGTTACATGATTCCACTTGTTCCCCACCTCTACTTGATACCTATTTTTACCTGACGTACATCCTTTACCATACTGGATGACTTTTAGATTGGTTATGTGTTATGCTTTGTGGAAGCTTTGTATTTATATGTGGGAGACTAGCTCTGGGATGTTTTGTTGCTCATCATATTTTCTTTGAGTTTGTATTCCCTAGTGGAATTCCAAGTGTTTGTTTTCTTGGTGTTATGTTGTGAACTTTCTCATGGTTGGTCATTGTTGAACGATTTCATATGAACAATATATATATGTTAAATGATATTGGGATTGGGTTGCACGCCACAATATTGTTAGCTGATATTGGGATCAGGTTACACGCCACAAGAATGTTAGTTGGTATTGGGATCCGGTTGCACGTCGCAACATTGTTAATTGATATTGGGATCGGGTTGCATGATACAATAGTGTTAATTGAGATTGGGATTGGGTTGCAGGTGTTTGTTAGTGATGTTTTGTTATGATATGGTAGAAACCACGGGAGAAAATATATTATTGATGTACTCTATTAAGTGTTTACAGTAGCCCTATTTACAACTATATACAATACATATTCTGCTCCTATTCTATGTGGGACTAGGGTTATTTACATAACTATATAACACTCCCACTCAAGCCGGTGCATGCAAATCATATGTACTGAGCTTGTTACATATGTAACTAATACGAGGACCAGTGAGGGACTTGGTGAAAATATCTGCAAGCTGATCGTTCGACTACACAAACTTTGTAGCAATATCTCCTAAGAGTATCTTTTCTTTAATGAAGTGAAAGTCAATCTCAATGTGTTTAGTTCTCTCATAGAGCACCAGATTTGATGCAATATGAAGGGCACATTGGTCATCACACACAAGTTCCATTTTGCCGATCTCACCAAATTTCAACTCCTTGAGCAAACGTTTGATTCAAATTAGCTCACATGTTGTCACAATCATTGCTCGATATTCTGCTTCTACACTAGACCGAGCAACCACATTATGTTTATTTCTCTTCCAAGACACAAAATTACCTCCTACGAAAACACAATATCCAGAAACGTCCATCAGAAGGTGATCCTATCGAGTCATCATCTGATTATCGAGTCATCATCTAAATAATAACTTTTGCTTGGAGCTAATTTTATATATTGAATAATGCAGAAAATTGCATCCCAGTGACTATCACAGGGAGAATCCATAAATTGACTCACCACACTCACATGAAAGGAAATGTCAGGTCTAGTCACTGTGAAGTAATTTAATTTAATGACCATCCGCCTATATCTTGCAGGATCGCTAAGCGGCTCCCCTGTCTTGGCAGATGTTTACAATTTGGATCCCTAAGAGTGTCAACATGTCTACAGCCTGTCAATCATGTCTCCTCAAGAATGTCTAAGGCATACTTCCATTGCGAGATCACAATACCTGAGCTATACTGAGCAACCTCAATACCCAGAAAATACTTTATTCTACCCAGATCCTTAGTCCAAAAGTGCTGAAAGAGATGTTGCTTTAACTTAGTAATACCACCCTGATCATTACTGGTAATAAAAATATCATCAACATAAATCACAAGATAAATACAGAGATTTGAAGTAGAATTCCCATAAAACATAGAGTGATCAGCTTCACTACGAGTCATGCCAAAATCCTGAATAACTGTTGATGGTAGGCTATAATCTCATGTTTTAGTCGGTTATTACATTCCAATTTACTGCACTTTAGTTGAGTTTGAGCTTTAATTGCTAGTGTTTTGCACTAATTATGTGATTTATGCCTTGTAAGAGTGATTCCGAGCTATGGAGATATTATGGAATGAATTAAAGTGATTTGGAGCTTTAAAGTCTAAGTAAAAGCCCAAGGAATTACACCGGGATCGAGTTCGGGGATCAATGGATGATAGTGAAACGAAACGAAGAATCAAGCAGGCATATTGCGAAGTGTCTAGTAAAATGCACATAACATTTTGCTCATAACTCCATTTGGGCTCCACAATATATCGTTGAAAGCTAATTTAACGGGCTAAAACTTTCTTTTTTTTGCGTTTTCCCAAATTCCCAACTAGTGCAGCGCACAGTGCGATGCACAGTGCAATGCACAGTGCAATGCATCAGTGTAAATATATGTCAGAAAATAGCAAACTTCAGAGACTGGGTTTTTGGGGTCTGTCAGAAAAATCACTAATGCTACGAACACTGCGACACACAGTGCGACGCATGAACAGCAAAAATTTTGCAATTTTTCCTATTTCGGCTAGGAAAAGGGAATTCTGTCTAGGCCCAACCATACTTGATATAAATACATGGAAAAAGATATTTTCTGGATTTTTTAACACATCTAAGACCTAAGAAGGCTAGAGAGAAGGTGGAGAAGAAAAAGCACAAGGAATTCATCATTCAATCCTCACTCAAGACAAGAGTTTGGATCGTTTTATGCTTTTCTTTATATTTGTGATGAATTACCCCATATCTATGGAGTAGTTCTCTTTAGGATTTGATGGATACGGTGTATTGATACTTGTTTGTGGATAATTAACTCTAGTTTTATGTATTTAATCATTTTGGATGTTTTAACTATTGCATCTATATTCACTTGTTAATGTAATCGAGAGAGGCATAACTTATGATATTGTTGCATTATATTTTGTTGGTTGTAGTCATTAAGTTTTTTTAGTAATCGGAAGAGGCTAGTTGAATTGTTGATTAAACTTAATTAGGAGGATAATCGAGAGAGGTTCTCCTAAAGACCAATCCATTACGAATTATTGCATATCTTCACGTGCTTAAAATTGGTTCATCTTGTGAGGTTGAGACTTAATTGAGAGAGGAGTTTTTACTAATCAATTGAACTAATAACCAAGTGAATTTGAGAGACCCACTTGAACATTAGAAGTGAATTATTTGGAGTTAAATCCCAAATATTTATCTTGCACCTATCCTATCAACCCTATTTCTCCAATTGATATCTTTCTTTGCTTATAACGTGCGTTGTTTGTCACTAGTCAATAGTTTAGACTTTTAGTTAATTTTAGTTTAGATCACATAATTCTCGACTATTGATCATCTTGGATAGCAATCGAGTTATAAATTACGAAAAACCTGTTTACCTCCAATCCCTGTGGATACAATATTATATTTTACTATATTCGACTAGCGAGCATAATTTTATGTTGTGTTTTTAGCTCGGCAAATTTTGGCGCCATTGCCGGGGATTGACAATCAATAGTGTTTGAAATAGTTTTTAGTGCTAATTCAGGAATTTTTCTTTTTATTTTTTTCTTTTTACATTTGGGTGTTCTTTGACTGTGCGCAGGCTACAGGTTAGATTGGTGCATGACCCGATCTTCTAGGAAGGAATTGCAACCATACAAACCATAAATCGAGAAACATCTACGACAATTGAGGAAGAAAAGAAATATCTCCAAGAAGACAAAAACGGTTGGGCAATCCTCAACCAAAGAAAATATGGAGCGAGATGATGATAATATTGATTTGGCTGCGAGAGAGGCAGTCCAACTCAGAGAGTAAGATGCAAGAGATGATGAAGAAGCCGCACTCAGAGATGCACAAATTGATTATGAGGGGGATAGAGCTCGAAGAATGGCTCAGAATCATTCCTTAGGTGCAGACCAGTTTGGAAATGTAAATCCTGGCCAAGGGAGACCATTTGGTGATTATGCTAGACCGGTCTACAACTAAGGTTTATCAAGTGTGAGACCACCTCCAGTAGCAGCCAATAATTTTGAGCTGAAGCAAGGGTTGCTTCAAACCCTCCAAAACAACTATGTCTTAAGAGGAAAGATGAACGAAGATCCAACCAATCATCTAATGGACTTTGAGGAGATCATGAACACCTACCAATACAATGGTGTGTCACAAGATGCAGTGTACTTAAGGGAATTCCCCTTCACTCTGAAAGATGATGCAAATCATTGGCTTCGAAGCTTTCCCCAAAGATCAATAGAACATGGGAGGATATGCCCTCAAAAGTTCTTGCTAAATATTTCTCCTCAACTAAGATGGGCAAGTTTAGAAGAGAAATCCATAACTTCTGCCATAATGAGACTGAGACTGTGTTTGAAGTATGAGAGAGGTTTAAAGAGATTGTGCGAAAGTGTCAACATAGTGGAATTGAACTCTGGATGCAACTCCAGGAGTTTGGTTTGGTATGACACCGAACTCACACAGAACATTGAGCAATGCAGCTGGAGGTCCGTTAATGAAGAAGACTCCAAGGGAGATAGTCATTATTCTAGATGAGTTATCTGAAGATGCAAATCAGTGGCCCTCATAGATTGCTGAAATAAGAAGATCAACTGATGTTCACCAAGTTGATGCTAGCACATCTGTGCAGGTGCAACTGGATGCCATGGCAACAAAAATAAGGAAGCTAGCTGTAGCTTCAATACAGAATGAGCCTCATGTAGCACGTGACATATGTGGAAGAGAACACCCTAATCATGATTGTCAAACTTCAATGGAGGAAGTTAATACAATGGGTAATTACAATTTCAATGCAATGGGTCAGAAGCACCCTAGTTTTTCATGGAGTTCACCTAGGAGTACATCAAATGCATGACAACAAAACAACTCCAGATTTCAACGAGCTCCTGGTTTTATGAATCAACAAAGGCCGCAGTTTCAGCCTCAATAGCTAATTCAGTCTGGGTTAGAAGATCTGATGAAGTCATTCATTGTCAAGACATATGAGAGGTTGGATGCTCATGGTGCAACTATCAAAGAACTGGGAACAAGTTTGCATAACTTGGAAAGACAAGTGGGACAAATTGCAAATATATTTTCTGAGAGGATCCCAGGTACTCTACCAGCTGATATTGAAAAGAATCCCAAAGAAAAGGTAAATGTTGTGACCTTGAGAATCGGACAAGTTTTGAAAGATCCCATTTCAATTCAAAAAGAAGCTGCACCTGAAAGAGAAAGTGGAATAAGCTAAAAATTGAAGATGATGATAAAAAGACTGAGAAGAAGAAAGGCAAGAAGGGAGTTGAGAAAAAGAAAAAAGAGGAAAATTCAAAAAGGGAGGAATATAATGAAGAGAGTAAGCACATGCATGCTTTACCTTTTCCCCAAAATCTTTATAGAGAGAAGTTGGATAAACAATTTGAGAGGTTTCTAGATACGCTGAGACAGGTTAATGTAAACTTGCCATTCATAGAGGTGCTCTCCCAAATGCCAGCTTATGAAAAATTCTTGAAGGAGATCATTAGAAAGAAGAGGAAGATAGAAGAGACCTCAATGGTCAAACTTACAGAGCATTGAAGTGCTATCTTGCAAAATAAACTCCCACAAAACTGAGGAGATCCAGGGAGTTTTACTATCCATTGCCCTTTAGGCACTCTTAACTTCGATAAATCTTTATGTGATTCATGTGCCCCAATTAATTTAATGCCATTGTCTATTTACAGGAAATTAGAGAAGGAGATTGGAGAGATAAGGCCGGTGTCAATATCGTTGCAGCTGGCAGACCAAACAACTATAACACTCGAGGGGATAGTAGAAGATGTTTTAGTGTGGGTGGATAAGTTCGTATTTCTTGTAGATTTCATAGTGGTGAATATGGAGGAGAACAAGGAGCTTCCTCTCATCCTAGGAAGACCATTTTTAGGAACGGGTAGAGATATACTAGATATACATGATAGAAAACTCATGCTTAGAGTGGGTGAGGATAACTTTTGAGATGAATGTAGCAACTAGAGTGAAAAAAGAGAAGCCAACTGCAAGTGTTGAGTGGAAGGTGAAGGGTGTGAAAGAGAAGGATGTTGTTAGTGAAAAAGATAAGTGTGGGGTGTACCCCACGAAGGCTGAGAAGAAGCTGTCTGCATGGATGTGTGCATTTATTCGGGTGCGTAGAATGGGGCCCGACTTCGACTCAGACCCCAACTAGAGATTCAGGGAAGTTTCCTCTATCTTATACTTTCTAATTGTGTGTCATGGGGACATGTCACAACTTAAAGTGTGGGGTGGGGGATATGTTTGTATGTATATTAAGTTGGTTAGGTTTTTTGTTTAGTTGTATTTGATAGAAAAATATTGAAAATCCATAAAAAATTTAAAATTTTCGTTTTTTCCGGACGATGGATATCATTCGGCGGGTTTCTTGAGGGAATTAAGTCGAAAGGAAAAAAGACAAAAATATTTTCTTTTGTAGTTAGTGTATTAATTCCCGCTTGGTTTTTCTTTGTGTCGCGATTCTTTTTCAAGGGTTTTGTTTGAACCGGGTGTAGTTAGTTTTTATTTTTATGTAGTAGCAGAAAACCTTATGCATGAATTGAATTGGAAGAAATTGAATTTATTATGCTTTGAGAATAGTGAGTGCTTTGGTTGTGACGCTTAGGCTCAGTTTTTGACTCTTGTATAAGTGCCTTAAATTGTATGATCTTAACTTCGCTTAACTGATTTGACTAGAGTGTCTTGATGAGTCCAATCCTTGAGTGAGTCATGTGCCATGTGTGTGTGAGGTTTTTGTGTTATTATGTACATTGCATTTGATGTCTAGAACTTTCCATAGAGCGACTAGCGCATTTGACATATAAGGCCACTACGCTTCCCCTTGAGCAACAAAATTAGGTGGTTGCTCCATATAAATCTCATCCTCAAGGTTGCCGTGAAGAAAAACATTCTTAATGTCCAACTGATAGAGAGGCCAATGGCGAACAATAGCCATGGTTAGAAAATGGCGGACTGATGCTTTTTTAGACACGAGAGATAAAGCATCACTATAATTTAGACCAAATATCTGAGTATACCCTTTGGCAATAAGACGAGCCTTAAGTCGATCAACCTGACCATCTGGAACAAGTTTGACTACATATAACCAACGACAACCAATGATAGATTTACCCGAAGGAAGAGGAACACGCTCCCAAGTACCACTCTTATGTAAAGTAGAAATCTCATTAATCATAGCCTGTCGCCATCCTGGATGAGACAATGCTTCACCTATAGACTTAGGGAATGAAATAGAGGACAAAGATGATTCAAATGCATACTTGGGTGGTGTCATACGCTGGTAGCTTAAACCGATATAATAGGGATTAGGACTAAGTGAGGACCGTATACCTTTCCGTAGTGCAATCGGTTATCTAAGGGGATACAAGTACGCAATATTAGTAGGGTCAGGTGCAGGATGTGAATCAGCTGAGCTTGATGCTTGGTGGACTACGATGATAATTCAGGATTGGTGGAGTTGTAAAAAACTGGACTAGGTGGTGGAACTAGAGCTATAGGTGGTGGAAATGGAACTAGAAATGTAGGTGGTGGAACTAGAGCTATAGGTGGTGGAAATGGAACTAGAAATGTAGGTGGTGGAGCTAGAGTTGTAGAGGAAGATGAATGGAAGATAGGGACTACATCTCCAAAATATGGAACTAGTAGCACCTCAAAAATAACTAAGTGATTACCTGGACTTGTGAAGTATGATTGAGTTTCAATGAAGGTAACATCATCAGACATTCGGTACTGTTGGAGGTCAGGTAAATAGCTTCTATATCCTTTTTACGTTCTCGAATAACCTAGAAATACGCACTTATGAGAAAGGGGAGCTAACTCATCTTTTTGTGGAGTAAGGTTATGAAAAAAATACGTGTTCCCAAAGACACGAGGTGGAAGAGAAAAAATATGAGTGGGAAAACAAGACAGAGAATGGAACATGATTCTGGATAGGTGAGTATGGAATACGATTAATATTATAGCAAGACATAATAACTACATACCCCCAAAAATGTAACAGAACATGAGATTATATGAGTAAGGTACGAGTAGTTTCAATAAGATATATATTCTTTCTTTTGGCTACCACATTTTGTTGAGATGTATAGAGAAATGATATTTGATGAATAGTCTCATAAGAGTTCATAAACTACTGAATGTGGAAGACAAATACTTTAGGAAATTATCACTACTAAATGTACAGATAAAAACCCCAAATTAATTTTGAATTTCAGCATGGAAGGTCTGGAATAGAAAAATACTCAAATCGATTTTTCATCAAAAATATCCAAGTACACCTGAAATAATCATTAATGTAGCTGACAAAGTAGCAAAATCCCAAGGTAGAACTTACCCGGCTAGAACCCCAAACATATGAATGGACTAAAGTGAAAGGTGACTCTGCTCGATTATCAGAATGCCGAGGGAAATATGAGAGAGTATGCTTACCGAGCTGACATGACTCACACTCTAGAGTGGACATGTGAGATAAACCAAGAACCATTTTCTGAAACTTTGACAAACTAGGATGTCCTAATCGTTATGTAATAAATCCGGTGAATCAGTAACAGGACAATTGTTGAAGGAAGACAATATGTAGTCCATTGTTGATACCCAGTTTTTTCCAAAATATTTTTAAAATTGCATATGTACCTTCAAAATCATGCATTAACAACGATTGGTATTTTTCCATAATTTTCCTATATTTTGTCTAATTTATCTAGCATTTTATTTCCAATAAATAATTACAAAATCGCGTCACAAATGATTTCAAAGGCATTTCTTGATTTAATTCATTTTTTATGGTCCTAATAAGATCAAATTATTTCATAATTAGCCAAACTGACATCTTTTGGCTATAATTGCAATAACTTTGCAATCATGGCCTAAGCATGTAATTTTATACTATTTTTTTACCAGAAATTAGCCTTCTATATTTTTAAATATAAAATACCCATTTTAAAGTTATTTCCATGCATATGATTCATTTTTATAAATTTTAAACCTTATAAAACTATTTTAAAACTATCTGGGTATTTAACAAATAGCCCATGCCTATTTCAATTTTAGCCTAAATTGATTAATCACTCCCTATTAAACCAGCCCAAACCTGATTTAATCAAGCCCAAATACCCCTAGCCCAAATCCATTAATCCCCCGGCCCAATGTCTTGTTTAATCTGGACCGTTGATCAATTTTTGATCAACGGACCAGATCCCTCTTTCCATAATTAACCTAATAGTCTATCCCCCAAACCTCATTCTCTCATTTCTCTTCTCACACTCCACTGTCATCTCCTCTCTTCTTCTTTCAAACGCTCTCTGCCCTAACCCTAATTCCCCCTCGGCGGTGCTCTCATGCTGTCGACTACGGGGACTTACGACCATCCTCCAGCTTTAATGGCTCTCCTGTGCCGGGATTCTTGCCTTCTTTGAGGTCCTCAAGGGACCAGTGGCTATGACACTCATCCCTGGGCTTGTGCTCACCATTCTCAGGCCACCATGGCTCGATCGAGTAAGATCTTTCCTTTTTTCGGCTAAACCTATGAGTTTCTAAGCTGGCCTCTCTATTTCTGGGTTATTTTCTAGAAAACCCTAACCTCTTCTACTGTACCTCTTAGATCTATAACAGATCTGGGTTCTTTCTGAGCTATTTTCATTTGTTTCATGAAAAACCTTTCGATTTCTCAAAGCATCGCTTTATTTTTCCATTAGGGTTTCTGAAACTTTTCTTCAAAATATATTTCTGGTCTTTTAATGTTGTTCTCTGATGTTTAAAATGACCTTTTGTTAAAATTGATTTTTAGTCATAACTTGTTATCATAAAACCTTAGTTTTAACACTTGTTATAATTCTGAGTCCGTCTTTGTATGTTCGTGTGCTTGTTTCTCATGAACACTCTGAGTTTTTGTGATTTTACCCTATTATGTTCAGTAGGGTTTCTGATTCTTGCTTCTTCCGCTTATATTATGTTTATTCTGTTAATTCCTCTAATAAGTTCTATCTTCTCTAGTTGAATCCCTGATTCTATGTGATTCTTACTTTACTATGTTTCTGATTTACTTCTTCTTGCCTATTATGTGTTAATTCCGTTTCTTCAAAGAAATTTGGTTTTAATCCTCCCCTTAATCAGTATTGTTCCTATTTGAATCCCTAATTTTCTATGATTAACACCTTTTACTGATTTTCTGTGATGATATCTTTTACTGATTTCCGACCTCTAATTTATTTTCTCGCCTTATTTTATAGTTGACTATACTGTTAATTAATTCTTATGATATTTCCTTAATTAGAACCTTATGTACCTTGTCCTAATTACCTGTTCTGTAGTTGCACTGTTTGAATTGTTTCCTTATCTGTTATGCTCCAGTTACACATTGATTTCTTTCCTTATTTATCACCTGTTCTTACCGTTTGAAGTTGACTCCCCTAATCAAGGGAATACTTGCACTGATTTTACTCTAATTGGTTCTGAGTTCCATAATTTACTGCCTAATTGGGATTCTTACCTTATTATACCTAGTTTCAAACTACTATATATATATATACATACACACACACTCACTCGAACAGAATACACTCAACACACACGAATTCAAACTCTATCTCTCACACTCAAAGCTTTATGATCTCTTTCTGTGTCACTTACTATTATTCTAAGTTAGCTGGCTGCAAGCCAAGGCTAACTATTGTGCTCTCATGTCCCTTCACTTTGTGGTTACTGTCTCTTTACTGGTATGTTCTGATTTTCAATTCAAGTCCCAAAACCAATATGTTTCTTCTACTGCTTCAATTTATCATGTTCCTAATCTAATTCTATCTATTGTTTTGCTGTTCAACATGTAATTGACCTCCTTGCATCATTGCTTCATCTAGTATGCTAGTTATTTCTTACCTCTTTAGGGTTAGCATCTTCTTATAAACCTATAATCTGTCTCAATGTAACTCTACTTTGTTTGATGCCTCTGTACTAGTTGCCTAGTTCTGGTATGCACCTATTGATTTGTTACCCTAAGTTGTCTTGATCCTATGCTCAATCATGTTTAGTATGAAATCCTATACTATACTATCTCCCAACCCCATAAATCCCCTAGAGTACTTCTGATTCTGTGACTTTGTTCTAATTAGCACTCCTGAATCCATGTCTTACTATTTGCACTAATTTCCAAGGACCCCTGTCTGTTATGTGTTCACCACACCTGCTCTACTTGTCCCCAATCCCCAATTATCCCCATGTGAAGGTTTTTTCTATGAGTATTGTTGAACTTGTTTGACTGACCTGCTATTTGTTTAAATTACACAACTGTTTTCAAAAGCTGTTTTACTAAAAAATTCTCCTATTTTATAAAACTACTTCAACTGGGTCTCGTTTTCAAATACTGATTTCCTGTTAAACCTTTTCAAAACTATGTCAAGCACTCTCACTCTACTCTTAGATCCTTAAGTTCTGCCCCTCTAATGTGTGACTGCTTAGGGATCCCTATCCCTCTGAACTTTGATGCATTATAACTGGCTCTTCCACACTGCACTTACTCATTTATGGTTGTGAAATCTGGGTGTGAGCACTGCCCGGGATCCCTTGAAGTCCTTAGAGAACTCTGACACACCCGAATATGAGAAAGGCTATGAAGCATTTGGGCATTTGAGGTTCTGAGAATCTGGGCCTGTTTTCAGGCTCCCTATAGTGTAACTTCTTATTTTTCTTTATCTATTTATGTAATTCTTTCACATTGGTTTGTAATAATTGTTGTAAACGAATATTGGGGATTTATAGTGAAAAGGGGAGGGTAGCCATGTCTGTTGTCGATACCAATGGGGTAGAAACCATGCCTTAGGCTTACATTTCTATGTGCGCATTAGAACCCATGTTTAGGACCAATACATTCTAAGCATGTCATGCATTAGATATCATGTTCTCAGGTTTACTGTTTCAGCATCTCATTTGACATTATTTTCATCACTTAGAAATCCTGCTTCTAGGCTAAATAACAACATTAACATGAAAACTGTTGCTACTGCATATTCTAAAATCATGCTGTAACTTTTTGTGCATCTAGAAATCATGCTTTTAGGAATTTTGCATATAAATCATTCTGCATCTTATAATGTTCATACTAGATACCCCGTTTTAGGATCTCACTAAGTCACACCTAGCTAAACTACTGATGCATGAAAAAAGGAACATAAGACAGTCTCACATATGATTATCCTGTGTTAGTAAAACTGGTACTAACCCTTGTGTCTTTGTAACACTTAGAACAACATGCTTTAGGTAAAACAACTTCTAAACTGTTTTAATAATTCTGGTAACTATTGTGCATTCCCCCCACGCCTAGGCAAGCCTTAGGTAACCAACCTTTATAAAACTGGAAAACTGTTGCTTTTGTGTTTACTGCTTAATGGTTAACATGCTTAAAATCAGTAGGCAAACTAATTAGGGCCCCTGCTTCTGGGTTTATAAAATTGAAACTGCATATCTTCTGTGTTTTGATATTCACTTAGACATCATATTTTAGGATCCTGTTTAATAATACTACCCTTGTTTGTGTTTTGATTCATGCTGATTACATGCACTATATGTGAAGGTAAATCTGAGCCTCTTAATTGCTCTTTCCTGCCTTTATCTGCTAAAGTCCTATTTATTCTTGTCTGTCGCCTAGTATTTTCTCCTTTTAAATCTTAGGGTTCTGTCTAGAACTGCCTATAGGTAGAGGTCCTAATCTCCTCCAGGACCATTAAGAAGGACGGGTAACAACACGAATGGAGGTCGTTAAATAAACTCGCTTAATAACCACTAAGGGGTGGGAAAGGGTAGACATGGATATGATGAACTGTGCGATAATGCAACATGTAGCCCCTCATTGAGGAGTGATTACCGGGCATTGCATGGATATGATCCTATAGGATAAACAACCTAGGACCCCCTATCTTTTACACATGTGTGCTTAGATTGTAAATCTTTCAAAACCTTGTATATGTGCCTAGACTTTAAATCTTTTAAAACTTTAGCACATATGTGTGCTTAGACTGAGAATCTTCTCAAAAAACCTTTATTTGTTTACCTATGTGCTTTTATTGCTTATGTGCTACCTGTTCACAAAGTTTGTTTGGCCGGTAACCACAGTTGTGGTCGAGGGGTTCCTAACACCTTCCCCTTGAAGTAATTTCAAGCCCTTACCCTATCTCTGGTTATCCAATATGTGTTTGTAAATGACCCTTAGTAGGTTCCCTAATGCACCTTAATTCGTTAAGTGGCCNCATGGCGACTCTGCTGGGGATATATCTAGGCTTTTACCATTTCAAACTGCTTTGTGAACTTGTCTTTACTTTGTTAATACTTGCGAACTTTCCCTTTCCCCCTTTATGTGCAATTAATTGTTTATCTCTTTCAAGTAATTGTTCTTTTCAAAATCAAAACTGACATGTTTCCTTTTGTTTTCCTTTGTAACTGTTTTTCAATCATAATTGTTGTATTTACCACTTTCATAACGTGCAAATACATGACAACATGCTTTTATTGTTCATTTATTGTTGCATAATCATGCTCAACATCATATTCCACTCGTGCCTATACAAATGCTATAGAAACGCTTGATGAGTGGTTGCGCTTTTCCATTTTATATCACCCCTAAATTCAGAAAGGCTTATTTTCGGTAAAACTAGTCGATCAACGGTGCAGTCGACGGTTCTGTGCCTTCCCCCTTCAAGTTGTCTGCTTGAGGGTACCATTCTAAAACCCCATAGAAACCTTACTCTGTTATATTGTACATGCATCATGGTCAAACCTAACCGGGTTAACGTGTTGTCCGCACAAAAACCCTTTAAGACAGTCTTATCCAAAAGTCCACCGGGTTTTTCATAATCCCAACGGACGCAATCACGTTTTGTGCATTTATTTGGAGAACTAAATGCCTGTATGCTAATCATAGGTGTATAAATAGTCGAGTCTGGCGAGGGTAAGGGTCTAACCTTATCTATTTTGTAGAAAATGAGGCACGAAGTCCCCAGGTTCGGCATGGTCCAAAGAATACCACCACTGTTGCTGGATTAGTGGGAAGGCCTTTCACCAAGTGACAAAGACCATGTGAAGAGGGTACTTGGAAACTTGCCTTCTTTACTGGATATCCAACAAAACAACATGTTGGTCGAAGCAGCCACTATTTTCTGGGACAGAGAAAGGTCTGTGTTCCGTTTTGGAAACATAGAAATGACCCCCCTCTTGGAGGAGATAGGGGGCTTCGCGGGATTATCTTGGGATAGCCCAGGTTTGTTGGTGCCGGAAAACCGTGCCGCTAGGGGTTCCTGAAAATGATGGGCTTAAAAAATAACGATGATTTAGAGTGCTTGACAGAGTTCTACATACCTTTTGACTATCTCTATGAACAATACGGCCATAGAAAATCTTATCGTATTTTCCACAATGAGTTCTCTATTACTTCCTTGAGTCATATTCACCACAGGGTTTTTGTGTTCGTTGTTTTCTTCCTGGGTATGATAGTATATCCAAGCAAAGGAGATAGGATTCACACTAGACTGGCTATGGTAGCCAAAACCTTAATGGAGGGGATCGAAGGGCAAACATATACCATTATCCCTATGATCATAGCAGACATATACCGAGCCTTAGACCGCTGCCAGAAGGGGTTCAAACACTTTGAGGGTTGCAATCTGCTACTACAGTTTGGTTATTGGAGCATCTCCAAAGGGGTCAATATCGTCAAGAATTTCCACGAAGGGCGTGGAATGATCATATAGACTTCCATCACCCTAAGAGAATTACCTACATCCTAGACAGGTTTTCTCAACCGAAAAATGCTACAGAATGGGCGTAGTTTTTTGACAATTTGACCGAGGACCAAGTTCAGTGGATGTTCGAATGGTTCCCTACCAGTGAATCATCATCAGATCAAGGGACGCTCCGCACCTGATGTTGATCAATTTAAGGGGCATATACCCTTATGTTCCCATCAGGGTTATGAGACAGGCAGGTAGGAAGCAAGTTATACCACGAGTTTCTAAAATGAGCCATTACAGGGCAGATTTTTAGGACGACGACATCCCGTACAAATGTGAAGCTCAGCATATGTGGCATCTAAAGGTTATTATAGAAAAGGAAACCATCGAGCCTGACAGATACCATGCATGGCATGTACGCTTTTACCTATCATGGTTAGAAGACATCATAGCAGGGATAGTTGAGCCGGGAATTGGCAGAAATAGGGTCATAGACAAAGCGGCTAAGGCTCAAGTGAAATGCAATAAACTGCGCAAAAGGATTCGTGAGTCCGAGGCCGAGCATATGGAGCAACACAAGATTGATATGGAACTGATCAATGAGTGGAAGGAAATGGCAATCAAATCTAATGAAAGGCTGGAATACTTGGAGCAGGGTCTGATGGAGCTAGAGGCGAAGACGAGGAAAAGGGTAGCCGACTGCCAGAATGCTAAGCGAAACGAAGAAGGGCATCTAGCAAGGGTATACCTGCTGTTGGGCATGTACGACCGGAGGAACCTGATTGACAGAGCCAAGAAGATTGAGCCGGGGGAAGGTCCTTCTGGGACCAAGTAGTCTAGGTTTCCTTTTCATTGCTTTTATTAATGTAGTAAGGCCGAGTGCCATTAGTGACTTTATTTCCTGCTTATTATTTTACTATCGTTTTGGATTCGTATATTTTACATTAATGAAATGAGGAATTTTGGCATCTAAATTCTCCAAATCAACTTGTCTCTAGTCCTACCTCAGGCACAATGAGGCTCCCAAGTTAAGACACGATTTTATTCCTGCACTATGTGTTTAAATACTGCAATATTTTCTCATGATCCTCACTGACCTTGCTACCTTTTATTTTTGTTTTTGTTTCTTTCTTTTGATTATTTCCCCTCCCCAAAGGTTGGTTCGTGCATTCTGGCATCATCATCATATCATACAAGATCCAGGGGCCCTTCACCTCCTCCTCCTCCTAGTCCACCTAAAGGCAAAGGTAAAGGCAAAATGGAAGATTTGAGCAACATTAGACAAGAAAACATAACGTCAGTGGAACAAATAGAAGCCACTGAAAATCAAGGCACTCAAGTTCAGAATGAGGCTATGACACATCTCGAGAAAAGGTTGTTGAAAATCCAAAGGGAGCTTGAGCATGTCCAGAACTTGGAAAATTTATCCTTATCACTCAGTGTCCTAGATGTCACTCAAAATCCCATACCTCCTCAGAACACCCCAAACAAACAAAATCCTCCCACAACTCGTCATCATACAACTCCATCGAAAAATCAAATTATCCTACCACAGCACCAGCACAACACTTTCCACACTCCGAGAAACACCCCACTGATCATCCCTGAACCACAAAACTCCACAAGTGACCACCTCTATGCTCAAACACCAGGTCATCAGAACAAACCCATATACGTGGAGACTCTACCTCAATCCACCCAACACGTTGCTTACACAACTGAATCCACTGAGAAGTATATGCTCATTAAGAATTTGGCCGAGGAACTCAAGAAGCTGACTAGTGGAGTTCAGGGCGTTGAACGAAGCAAGGGAGTCGAAGGGTTGAACTACGAAGATCTCTGCATACAGCCCAATGTTGAACTACCGGAGGGTTACAAACCTCCTAAGTTTGAAATGTTTGATGGTACAGGTGATCCCAGGGTCCATCTGAGGACCTATTGTGATAAATTGGTTGGAGTAGGAAGAGATGAGAAGATTCGCATGAAATTGTTCATGAGGAGTCTCACAGGAGATGCTTTATCTTGGTACATCAGCCAAAACCCTAAGAAGTGGTATGACTGGGTAAGTATGGCATCAGACTTCATGGACCGGTTCAGGTTCAATACGGAGAATGCACCAGACATGTTCTACATCCAGAACCTTAAAAAGAAGGCCACCGAAACTTTTCGCGAGTATGCCACTCACTGGAGATATGAAGCAGCCAAGGTCAGGCCTGCCCTAGATGAAGAACAAATGAACAAATCCTTCGTCCGAGCACAGGACCCACAGTATTATGAGAGGCTAATGGTTATTGAGAACCACAAATTTTCTGACATCATCAAGCTGGGTGAAAGAATTGAAGAAGGTATCAAGAGTGGAATGGTCACTAACTTTGAGGCACTACGGGCCACCAAGAAAGCCTTGCAGTCTGGTGGTATATCCAAGAAGAAAGATGCAGGAATGGTAATAGTTGCACAGGGACCCAAATCCCCGTTGGTATACCGAACTGCCCCACTCACCTATAAAGCACCCTCGCCCACCTATCAGTCAGCACCTCCACCAACATATCAACCATCTCCACCGTCTATATATCAACCTACTTCCCCCAGATATTCCCAAACCACTCCTATTTATCATATTCTTATCCATCTCACTTCCAATCACCCCCTGCTCGCTAAAATTTTCCGAGACCTCGACCCAACTTTCATCGCAGACCTCCTAAACAATACACTGCCATTGCTGAACCTATCGACCAACTGTATGAAAGATTAAGAGCTGCTGGTTATGTCACTCTTATCCGTGATATAACCCCTGAAAATCCATCCCAATGGGTCAATCCAAATAATACATGTGCATACCATTCCGGCATGAAGGGGCATACAATTGATGAATGTCGCTCATTGAAAGATAAGATCCAGTCTATGATTGATAACAAGGTCATCCAAGAAAAGGAGGCTGCTCCCAATGTTCGCAACAATACGCTTCCAGACCATAGGGGTATCAACATGATAGAGATAGAAGAAGATTGGGACCCAAAGGGGTCGATCGGGTTAATCATAGAAGGTGATGACCCAAAGAAGTCAGCAGTCACTCTTAATCCCATCATAGTCCAGATTCAGCCATCCGGAGACTTTGAGGTAACTGCGTCAATCCCATTCTAATTTGAAACAGCACCACTTGCAAACACACATTTGCCGTTCGATGTTGAAGTTATGCCGCCTACTAAGGCACCCATTCCGTTTGAAATGAAAGTAGCTGCACCAATCACAGTGACAGTGTCAACCACGCCACCTTTCAACGACAAGGCTGTACCCAACGTGGTGGCATAAACATTGCATCAATCAGTAAAATTTGAATGGAACCACCAGGAGGTGATCATCCATGGAGACGGAAGCAATCCTATCTATAGTCTCCATACCATCCCGGCGATTGAAGGTAGAAGAAGGCTGGGTGGAGAAATCTACCACCACGTTGAACGGACCAATGTAGTAGATAAACACGAATTGTGGGACAGTAAGATCGAGAGCATACTGAAGTGGAGTGGATACGAGCCTGGGAGAGGACTCAGCAAGAATCTTCAGGGGATTTCCAAGCCAATACAGCTGAAGCACAATGGCACCACTTTTGGACTAGGATACAAATACACATGGCAAGAGTACGAGAATTGGTCGCCACCATGGCGCGGCCCTTACTATCCATTGGCAAAATCGATACCGCATTCTGAGCAGACCTACCAGTAGGCCGACGTAATATGGGGGTCAGAGGAAGAAGAAGCATTGACGGCCTTGAAAAATCTATTTCTGGAAAATGGTGACACGGACTGCTGTGTTATTGTTGTTGAGGAGGAGGAGGAAGTCCCAACCGTCCAAGATGTGAGTAAGGGATCATTCCTCAAGAATTGGACTGTCAGACCATCCAGGGCCCGACGAGTCCCGGGATAGCAAGGCTGAACAAGCATTATTTATTTCATTTTTGCTAATGATTTCCTTTTCGCCTTTTCCATTTTTGCATTTTCCAATAAAATCTCTAATGTTCCAAAACATTCAAAAATCACTTTTACGTTTCAACGAATCTATATTTATTTATTATTATTTCTCTCATTATTTTATCTATACAACATCACTATTTCCTGTCTTGATGAACCAATGACTGTGACATGCAATTAGACAACACAACAAAAGGACAGTGGTTCAGAAGAAGAGGATGTCATACCCGATGAAATTTTCAGAGAAGTTGAGGATTTTGAAAACAAGCCTAAGTCCAATTTGGACGAAATCGAGATAATCAACCTGGAGATTCAGAAACTGTCAAAGAAACTCGCATCAACATTCATTTATCACCATCAGAGAAAGTGGAATACACACAATTCTTGAAAGAATATGAAGACATATTTGCATGGTCGTACGATGACATGACTGGTCTAAGTACGTTCATTGTGGCTCACAAGCTGCCGACCAATCCAATGTGCCCGTCGGTAAAGCAAAAGCTCAAAAAGTTCAAGCCTAATATGAGTCTGTTAATCAAAGAGGAAGTTACCAAGGAAATCAACGCCAAGGTTCTCAAGGTAGTTGAATATCTGACATGGTTAGCCAATATCGTGCCAGTGCCCAAGAAAGATGGAAAGGTCAGCGTTTGTGTCGACTACCGGGATCTCAACCGGGTCAGTCCGAAAGATGATTTCCCTCTCCCGAACATACACATCCTGATTGATAATTGCACCAAGCATGAGCTTCAGTCGTTCGTGGATCGCTTTGCTGGTTACCATCAGATTTGTATGGACGAGGAAGACACTGAGAAAACGGCTTTCATTACGCCGTGAGGAGTCTACTGTTATAAGATGATGTCATTCAGCCTAAAGAATGCTGGGGCCACCTATATGAGAGCTATGACCACTATCTTCCATGAAATGATACACAAAGAAATCAAGGTGTATGTGGATGACGTCATCATCAAGTCCAAAAGATCCACCGACCATACAGTAGATTTGAGAAAGTTCTTCGACAGGGTGCGAAAGTACAACTTGAAATTAAACCCCGCGAAGTGTGCGTTCAGGGTTCCTGCTGGGAAATTGCTTGGGTTCATCGTCAGCCGCCGAGGGATAGAATTGGACCCATAAAAGGTCAAAGCCATCCAAGAGTTACCACCGCCAAAGAACAAGAAAGATGTGATGAGTTTCATAGGACGCCTTAACTACATCAGCCGATTTATAGCCCAATCCACGGTTATATGTGAACCAACCTTCAAGATGCTAAATAAAGTTGCTGCGACCAAATGGACCGAGGATTGTCAGAAAGCTTTTGACAAAATCAAGGAATACTTGTCAACGCCACTAGTTTTGGTCCCGCCAGAGCAAGGTAGACCCTTGCTACTCTACCTTGCGGTATTAGATGAAGCTTTCGATTGCGTTCTGGGACAGCATGATGAGACAGGAAGAAAAGAACCGGCTATTTATTACCTGTGTAAGAAGGTCACTCCATATGAGGCACGATATTCTCTACTGGAACCTACCTGCTGTGCTCTGACCTGGGTAGCCCAGAAGCTGAGACATTAATTCTATGCCTACACAACATATCTCATATCAAGGATAAATCCCTTGAAGTATATCTTACAGAAGCCCATGCCCACTGGCAAGCTGGCCAAATGGCAAATCCTGCTGAGTGAGTTCGACATTGTATATGTGACTCAGAAAGCGGTCAAGGGGCAAGCATTGGCAGATCATCTCGCCGAGAATCCTATGGGAGGAGAATGCAAACCCCTGAAAATGTATTTTCCCGATGAAGAAGTATCATTCATAGGAGAAGACATTGCAGAATCCTATGACGGTTGGAGAATGTTCTTCGATGGAGTAGCCAATTTCAAGGGAGTCGGCATTGGAGCTGTCCTGGTATCGAAACAAGTCAACATTACCTGGTATCTGCCAAACTCAGATTTCCCTGCACCAATAATATGGCAGAATATGAAGCCTGCATCTTAGGGCTCAATATGGCCATTGACATGAATATCCAGGAGTTGTTAGTAATTGGTGACTCATATCTGCCAATACACCAAGTACAAGGAGAATGGGCTACCAAGAATTCCAAGATACTGCCGTATTTGCACCATGTGCAGGAATTGAGAAAGAGGTTCACGAAGACAGAATTTCAGCACGTCCCCAGAATTCATAACGAGTTTGCTGATGCATTGGCTACTCTATCATCCATGATACAATACCCATATAAGAACTTCATCGATCCTATTCTAGTGAAGATCCATAACAATCCGGCATATTCTGCCCATGTTGAAGAAGAAACAGACGGAAGACCATGGTTCCACGACATCAGGGAATACTTGTGAAAGGGAGAGTACACAGAGCTTGCAAATCACACTCAGAAACGCACGCTCCAGAGATTGTCCAACAATTTCTTTCTCAGCGGAGGAAACCTATACAGGAGAACTCCCGACTTGGGAATATTAAGACGTGTCGATACAAAGGAAGCTTCCAGACTACTTGAAGAGATACGTGCTGGGACCTGCGGCCCAAATATGAATGGTTTTGTCTTGGCAAAGAAAATACTTAGAGCCGGTTACTTCTAGATGACCATGGAAATGGACTGCATCCAGTATGTCCGAAAATGCTACCGATGTCAAGTACATGCAGATATGATAAAGGTACCCCCAAACGAGCTCAATGAAACAAGCTCGCCTTGGTCGTTCACTACCTCGGGAATGGACGTCATTGGACCAATAGAGTCTACCGCTTCAAATGGACACAGATTCATCTTAGTAGCTATTGATTATTTCACCAAATGGGTCGAAGCAATATCCTACAAAGCAATGACTAATAAATTCATGGCAGACTTTGTCCGCGACCGTATCATTTGTCGGTTCGGGGTTCCAGAGTCAATCATCACCGACAATGGCTCCAATCTCAACAGTGATCTGATGAAAGCCATGTGCGAGACTTTCAAAATCAAGCACAAGAATTCCACAGCCTATAGACCACAGATGAATGGAGCTGTGGAAGCCGCCAACAAGAACATCAAAAAGATATTGAGAAAGATGATAGAAAAGCACAAACAGTATGAAAAGTTATCATTCACCTTATTGGGATACCGCACCACAGTCCACACATCAACTGGGGCAACTCCTTATTTACTGATTTATGGTACGAAAGCTATTATTCCTGCCGAAGTGGAGATCCCTTCCTTAAGAATCATACAAAAAGCTGAGCTCAGCGACACAGAATGGATAAAAGGCCGGTATGAGCAGTTGGCCCTCATAGATGGGAAAAGTATGAATGCAATATGTCACGGTCAACTTTATCAGAATAGAATGTCCAGAGCCTTTAACAAGAGAGTCAAGCCAAGACAGTTCACACCGGGGTAGCTGGTGTTAAAAAAGATCTTTCCACATCAAGATGAAGCCAAAGGGAAATTTTCTCCCAACTAGCAAGGTCCGTGTATGGTTCACCGAGTATTGACAGGATGAGCCCTCATGCTTGCGGAAATGGACGGAGAAGTCGGCCAAAGCCAATCAATTCAGATGCAGTCAAACGATATTATGTGTAACTTTCTATGCTTTTCTTCAATGATGTAAATTGAACTACGCTGACATGATTCCCGTTTAAGAAGGGATACGTAGGCAGCCCTATGGGTTCGGTCATAATTCAATAAAAATTTCATTTCCCCCCGCAATTGGAGACTGTGGAAGAATTTTGAGAAGGACCCTCAAAATTCTGAAGCAAGTTCAGCCGATCGCAGCATGTACAACGGTCAGAATCCTCAACCATCTAACAGTGGCAGAATTTTGAGGAGGACCCTCAAAATTTCGTAGCATGAGTGGTTGTAATGTCTTGAACCATGTCACGGTCGTCGGTTCATCTAAATCCAAAATATATTTTTACTATGTCTTTATAAAATCATGCACGTTTTCAAAATATAGCTCTGTTTAGCAAACGCTGCCCCGATGACAGAAACATGATCATCAGACCAAGTAGAACGAAGCAAGCAAATCCAGAGGGGTACGAACCAACCTTCCCCATCTACAAAACTCACGATTTTTCTTTGGATGTAGGAATAAAGAACAAACAGGTTTCGAAGTCACAAACTTCAACACAGTCGCAAATGCAAAGTTTACTATCAGCACAAAACAATGAACATGCTCCATAGTCACAATTCTCACGAAAATCGCAATACCACAACCTATTACCAACTAAGAAATACTACTAGCATTCGCTATTTGTTCCTTTGCATAGGGCCAAGTCCTGCCTTCATCTTGCACGAGACTAAGCTTTGTCCCACATTTTGCATGAGGTTAAGCTCTACCTCCATTTGCATAAGGCTAATCATCTGCCTTCCATCTGCATATAACTAATCTCTATCTCCCTTTCATAAGGCTAATCATCTACCTTCCGTCTACATAAGGCTAAGCTCTGCCTTCACTTGCATAAGGCTAATCATCTGCCTTCCATCTGCATATAACTAATCTCTATCTCCCTTTCATAAGGCTAATCATCTACCTTCCGTCTACATAAGGCTAAGCTCTGCCTTCACTTGCATAAGGCTAATCATCTGCCTTCCGTCTGCATAAGGCTAAGCTCGGCCTTCATTTGCATGAGACTAAGCTTTGTCTCCATCCTGCACAAGGTTGATCTCTGCCTTTATTTTCATAAGGCTAATCTTCTGCCTTCCATTTGCATAAGGCTAATCCCCTGCCTTCCCTTGCATAAGGCTAATCTCTGCCTTCCATTTTGCATAAGGCTAACCGCTGCCTTCCTATCTGCATGAGGCTAAGATGCTCCTCCAATTTAATTTTTCACCAAGACTAAGCGATGTCTCTCAAGCATTATCTACTTCGCTTCTCTTTCGGGCTAAGTTCTGCCCTTCAATTCGCAAGACTAAGATCAGTCTTGTTAGCATTATATTATTGCACATCATGGGCTGAAATATCACCAACCTGTCCAAAGGCGTCATAGTCTAACATCATCATCCTCATAGCCGGAAGACACCATGTCATAGCCTGAGGATCTCTCTCAATTTGCATATCATTATTCAAAGGCATCATAGTTCGGAGGCACCATCTACATGGCCCGAGAACATCATTTCATGGCCTACGAATCTCTCATCAAGCCATTCATGGCCCAGGACATCATGGTCTAAGGACGTCATCCCTAATCGTCCAAAGACAACTTTCATAATCCAACGGGAACCTGTATCATGTTTAAATTTATGCATAGTATGTGCTTGTATTGCTTTTATTTGCAGGTAACCCGACAAGCAACGACTATCCCAGTAGGAGCAATCCCACTCCAGTTCTCCCAACCGTATCAAACCCGATATCCCGCAGGCCGTTCATTCGCTCATCCCTGGATGTTGTGTCTACTCTTGTGATAACTTCATCGGTATACTTCGCCGATGAATCCGGAACTACATACGACCTGATTCCTGTAAAACCAGGGATATGTAGGCAGCTCATGAGTCGGAACGCGGCCTAAACCTCTCTAACCGTTTCGCTCGGTCAAAATTGGCCATCTATATTTACCCGACAACTCTTTCATCCTTTTCGGGTAAAGAGGGGTAGCTGTTGATACCCACTTTTTCTCAAAATATTTTTAAAATTGCATATGTACCTTCAAAATCATGCATTAACATTGATTGGTATTTTTCCATAATTTTGCTATATTTTGTCTAATTTATCTAGCATTTTATTTCAAATAAATAATTACAAAATCGCATCACAAATGATTTTAAAGGCTTTCTTGATCTAATTCATTGTTTATGGTCCTAATAAGATCAGATTATTTCATAATTAGCCAAACATATTTTGGCTATAATTGCAATAACTTTGCAATCAGAGCCTAAGCATGTAATTTTGTACTATTTTTTTACTAGAAATTAGCCTTCTATATTTTCAAATATCAAATAACCATTTTTAAGTTATTTCCATGCATATGATTCATTTTTATAAATAGTAATTACCTTGTAAAACTATTTTAATTAAACTATTTGGTTATTTAACAAATAGCCCATGCCTATTTCAATTTTAGCCTAAATTGATTAATCACTCCCTATTAAACCAGCCCAAACCTGATTAAATCAAGCCCAAATACCCCATGCCCAAATCCATTAATCCCCCGACCTAATGTCTTGTTTAATTTGGACCGTTGATCAATTTTTGATCAACGACCAAATCCCCCCTTTCCATAATTGACCTAATAGTCTACCCCCCCAAACCCTCATTCTCTCATTTCTCCTCTCACACTCCGCCATCATCTCCTCTCTTCTTCTCTCAAATGCTCTCTGCCCTAACCCTAATTCCCCCTCGCCGGTGCTCTCATGCCGTCGACCATGGGTACTTACCACCGTCCTCCAGCCTTAATGGCTCTCCTGTGCCGGGATTCCTGCCTTCTTTGAGGTCCTCAAGGGACCAGTCGCCATGCCACTCACCCCTGGGCCTGTGCTCACCATTCTCAGGCCACCATGGCTCGATCGAGTTAGATATTTCTTTTTTCTGGCTAAACCTATGGGTTTCTAAGCCGGTCTCTCTATTTCTAGGTTATTTTCTAGAAAACCCTAACCTCTTCTACTGTACCTCTTAGATCTAAAACATATCTAGGGTCTTTCTGAGCTATTTTCGTTTGTTTCATGAAAAAGCGACATCCATGTGATTTTGCAAGGATAAGGTAATAAAGTCCATTTGATTTTCCCCCGGTGCCAATGATCCGCCCCGTACTATATTCCTGTATAAAAACAAGGTCATCAAGAAATAAAATAGAGCATTTAAGTGATTTTACTAAGAGACTATTGACTATGAGATTAAAAGGACTACTGGGAACATAAAGAATTAAATCTAAAGGTAAGGAAGGAAGTGGACTTTCTTGACTGATTCCAGTTGCCACGATTTGAGACTCGTTGGCCATCGTGACTGTTGGAAGAGATTGCAAACATGAAATAGTATTGAAAAAAGATTTGTTACCAAAAATATGATCAGATGCACCTGAATGAATGACTCAATATTTGGAGGTTGAATATTGGGAGACACAAGACACGCTACTACCTCTTTGAACAACAGAAGCTATCTCTGAAGATGTTTGTTTACATGTTTTGTACTGAAGAAACTTAATATAATCCTGTAGAGAAACCATCCAACTATTCATAGTATTTGACCCCATTTTGATACAACCAATTTCTAAAATTCTTGAATAAAAGTTGTATGGTTTGGATTGAAGAGAGGTCTAGCACCAATATAGCTCCCAAAAATTGTGGGTTACTAGAAAAAGGAACCAACAGCTGGAAACTGCAAATAAATCGCTGAAAAAAAGTCACCGGAATTAGGTGTAAACTAAATGGTTAGGGTTGGAATTTCCTTGTGAACAAGCTGTCCTGAAGAAGCTCGGCCAAAAAATGGCCAGAGAAGCACGCATGCGCCGACGCATGGGACAGACACATCAGTAGAGTCACAGATTTGACCGGCGCATAGAGGGTTGTGAGCCGTCTGTTGCCGGAGAATATGAGTTGAGTTTGGTCGCCGTAGTTTTCTGAGTCTAATGGTAGAGTTGGTTTGTGAACAACACTCACCAAACGTGAGATGACGCAAATCAGTCACCTAGGTCACCGAATAATTTCATGGTGACTGAGTTCTTTGTTCCCGGATGTTGCTGGAATGACGCACACTAATCATTTCTCACCGATGCCTGATACCATATCAGAAATCACCGGAGAAAAATATATTATTGATGTACTCTATTAAGTGTTTACAAAATCCTTATTTATAACTATATACAATAAATATTCTGCTCCTACTCTATATGGGACTAGGGTTATTTACAAAACTATCTAAGATGATAATTGCGCGTACTTCATGATTAATTTTTCCTTCGTATAAATGGTTATGTATTGTTTGCTATGTCTGTGTAGTTTCTCCATAACTCCCCTGTTGATGCTCTTACCATTATTCGGCATATCTTTTGCCTTGTTTTTTCTGCTTATTATCTGCACAAATACATAGTAAGTGATTATCTTTAAATTAAACCTTTGTCACTACTTCACTGAGGTTAATCAAGATACTTACTGAGTACATTTTATTGGTAAAAAGAGTTTCACACGTAAGCCTACTCTTGACAACTCAGCTAGTTATGTCGACACAGGAGAACACAACAGCTGGATGTGATTCTTTGAAGAGGTACGGAACAAAGAGGCACGATAAACCCTCGAGCTCATCAGCAACGGGAAACTCAACCTGATCAAGACAGAGAAGAGACACGGTCAGAATGAATCTGGACAAAGCTACGGGCAGATTCAAGAACCCACAATTGATTACTCGTACGTTATGTAACCATACCCCAATTACCGTTATCCTTTGTAACGCCCCATTAATGTCATAATTAGTCATTAATGGGCAATCATAGCAAGAGTTGTACGTTATATCAAGGAATCTCCTATATAAGGGAGGGGAATACAGCTTTTAAAGGCATCTGATTCTCGAATACAATTTACTTTGCTTTTATATATTTACGCAATACTGTCTATTACTCGTTTTTTCTCTATTTCCTTGATTATCAGTAACCCGTGTTCATCCTAGAAATAACTTTAGTAAAAAGATATAATTCTTTGATTAAACAAATTGGTTCCGTTACCGAGAATCTGATAATCTTTGTTTGCTTTTCAAGCGATATCCTCTGAACCATGTCGAACTCCAACGAAAACAACCAGCAAAGGAATGGAACCCCAGTTCCATCACCTTCAAGAACCCCACGTGGTTCAAGGGAAAAATTCCTAGAAAGATCCAATAACAACAATGATAATAATGATCAAACGGTGGAGCAAAATCAAGTAAAGCAAATGATTGCAGAATATTGGAGCCAAGCTTTGCAATAATTTGCGAGGGGATTACCAGTAGTGTTACCTGCACCATCGACACCCCCCCAATAACACCATCACCATGGAAAATCCTCAATCTGGGTTGGCAAACTCAGGAAGGGGAAATACTCCTAATGAATCTCTCGAAGTGAGACCAGGTATATCTAATAACTCTGAATTACAAAATTTACTGCTAACCATGCAGAAACAGATGAAGGAGCAGAACGATAGCATCGAACAAATTCCCGGAGTACCGCCTATTATCAAAGGCATTGATGTTGATAGGTATTCTCAACAACCTTGGAAGCCAAGTGCGGCTCCCTTGCCTATACCCAAGAAGTTTAAAATGCCTAACGTTCCCAAATATGATGGAACAACTGACCCACGTGATCATGTGACTGCTTTCACTACTGGAGTAAAAGGCAACGACTTAACAAAACAAGAGATTGAACTAGTCCTTGTCAAAACATTTGAGGAAACACTTACCAAAGGAGCCATAACCTGGTATTCTCTTCTCCCTGAAAATTCTATTGACTCTTTCGTTGAGCTTGCAGATTTATTTATTAAAGCACACTCTGGTGCACAAAAAGTTGAGAAAATAATGGAAGACATATTCAAAATAAAACAAGGAGGCACGGAACTACTCCGTGAGTTTGTAGACAGGTTTCAACGCGAAAGGATGCAATTACCCAGGGTGCCTGATAATTGGGCAGCCATGGCATTTGCAAGCAACCTAAACGATAAAAGCTCAGAAGCCACGACATGACTTAAGGAAAGTCTAAGAGAATTCCCCGCTACAACATGGAACGATGTATATAACAGGTATAGTACTAAACTCAGAATAGAAGAAGATATCATTGCTCGTTCAAGAGATGAAGATCATTCCAGATCCAGACGTCCTGAATTAGACAAAAGATCAGGTAAAAATAGGTACGATCCTTACTCAGGACCCTTGGGATGTGATATTCGTCCTAGGTTCGAAAACACTAGGTTAGACTATAGACCACCAGGAAGAGACGTAGTCTCATCCTCATCTAGATCTAGAAAAGATCAAGATGAATGACCTAGAGGTAATACCCCAATTGGGGATCATACCTTTAATGTAAGTACTACTGAACTTGTCTCAATATTGAGGAACATGGGATACAAGGTTATGTGTCCCAAAGAGATGCGATCAAATCCAAATAGAAGGAACCCAGATCACTGGTGTGAATTCAGTAACGATCATGGGCACAAGACTGCGGATTGTAGATTTTTACAAGGTGAAGTAGAAAATTTATTGAAACAGGGATATTTAACAGAATTTTTTAGTGATAAAGATAAACAAGCATATATGAAGAACAGGAAGGAGCCCCCAAAGCCTCCTTCTCCAAAATGAACCGTCAACGTGATACATGGAGGTGAAGAAGTAAATGAAGCGGTCTGCAAAATGACCACAAAGTTCACAATTACACATGGAAAATGGGCTCGTGAAAGTCTAGAAATGGACGATATAACCTTCGATGATGCAGATATCGGCAGATTAATGCTTCCTCACAATGATGCTATGGTAATATCCGTACTTATTCATGACACTAACGTAAAAAGAGTGTTGATTGATTCAGGTAGTTCAGTCAATATCATTTTGCTAAGAGTCGTGGAAGAAATGCTATTGGGGAATCAAGTAATTCCAAGGGCACGAGCCATATCAGGGTTTGATAACTCTATGGTTTTAACAAAAGGAGAAATTGAGCTTTAGCACTTATGCTGAGGGGGTGATAAAAAGAACCAGGTTCCAAGTCATCGATACTGACATGGCTTATAACGTAATTGTGGGAAGGCCATGGATCCACGACATGAAAGAATTACCCTCCACCTTGCACCAGGTAATTAAATTCCCCTCTGAATGGGGGATTCAGCAAATTAGAGGCGATCAGCAAACCGAAAGAAATATAAACTCGGTGGTACACAACAACAAAAAGATAGAGGTGGAAGAATCAAGATAAGGGAATCTCCCAACGGGTAACACCGCCCAAACAGGCATGGAAGAAATTACTACCCAAACAGGTACGGAAGGTATTATTGCTAAAACAGGTATGAAATAAAATACTTACGAGAAGGTGAATCAACTTACCGCGGAAGGTGCATTAGACCACACAGATGCAGATTCTAGACCAGACGTCATTCATGAATCAGAGGAAGACAAGCACATCAAAACAACTACGGAAGAGCTCGAAGTTGTTCCATTGTCTGAACAAAATCCTGAACAGAAAGTGTATATAGGCACGAGGCTGGGCCCCGGTCGAAGAGGTAAGTTAATTGATTATTTAAAGGCTAATGCAGACTGCTTTGCGTGGTCCCACTCTAATATGAAAATCATCCCACTAGAAGTGATGACTCATAAACTAAACGAAGATCCATCCTTTGTACTTGTTAAGCAGAAGAAAAGAAATCAAGGACCATTCAAGAACCAAGTGATTGACGAAGAGGTACAAAAACTCTTGAAGATATGTTCGATACGAGAGGTAACGTACCCTAACTGGCTAGCTAACACCGTGGTAGTACCTAAAAAGAATGGCAAATGGAGAGTATGCATAGATTATACTGACTTAAATAAAGCATTCCCCTAAGATTCATTCCCATTACCACATATAGATCAAATGATTGGCCACTACAGGTCATGAATTATTAAGCTTTTTAGATGCATATTCTGGTTATAATCAGATTAAA